>APFE030703260.1:35828-169051 GCA_000404065.3 Pinus taeda | reverse complement strand
GAGTGTAGACTGTTCCCCCAGGTACATTTGTTGTTGTTGGTAACTTTAGCGGCCATAATCTTAGGATTCTACCCAAGGTGACGGTGGTGGGAAGATCCCCCTGTACCTGGAGCAGACGTCGGCTAGACTCACTTGGATTTTCTGGGGGGTTCACTTCACTCGAGACGGTTAAAGTGGAGGAACTTGGTCCAGTCTATTCATTAAGCAGGTTCCCGGGGTAATTGTTCCACCCGCTTTTTCTGTACTAAATCCTACGAGGTTGTATTTCATCACCAACTAGTGTTTTTGGTCCGGAAGCTACTGTTTGTTTTTGGTTTGACACCCTAGATTCTTTAGGCATGTATTTCAAAATTGATTGGTTCTTTAGCGACTTTAGGTGCTTTTCTTGAGATTTTACTTTGATTTCGTGTGTAGTAGTTAAAAGTCTTTAGCTGTGGCTGAACCACCGAGACGCTCCCGTAGACTGCGGGGCGAGTCTCCTGAAGTTGTTTTCGTGGCCGATTTATTGAGGCAAGCCCGTAGATTACAAGGTGAACCTCCTGAAGAGGTCCAGCCTTATTACGAAGGATTAAAAATTCTTGTCACTCCTGGTGGCAGTAGAATAATTTCACCTGAAGAAGGAGAATCTTCATTGGTAGTTCATTCGGATTACCAAGGTTTAGAAACAGGATACGATCCTGAAGCTGTTGGGGTTTCTGAACTTACTGGTAGTGTTGCACCTGCCGGTGACATAGGTGAAGAACCTCAAATATCCGAACCTATTACTCCATCTTCTAGTGTTCCTGGTTCACCTAAGGTAGAAAGAGTCATCACTGAAGATCTCCCTTCTGGTTTGATTTCTATTGAAGAACTTGCCCCAGAAGAGGGTCGCGCTTCTTATCGTGAAGACGATCTACCTGCTCTCGATCTCAAAGAGCGTGAATCTATATTTTACAGTCCCCCTCGAGCTACCACTTGGTATCTTTCATTGACCAATTTTCTGGACAACTCAGTCAGTTTTTCTCCACCTCGTTTCCCTTTTCCACCTAGAGTTTTTACTCCTCCTGCATATATGTCGAGTCCGTCATCTCCAGACGCTTATCTATACGGCGGTCCGTCTGCTCCAGTTGGGTATCAGTCCATTTTTGGTACTTTTTCAGGAGCATCTCCTCGTCCCTACGAACAGAAGTTATTAATTGGAAGTAGTGGCAGTAGTCAGTTGAGTGCTGAAGAAATTTTCATGATGTCGGGTCAACCTCAAGGCAGTCAGTTACCGCCTGGGGGGCAGCCTCAAGGTACTTCTTATTTGCCTGGGGGGCAACCTCAGGGTACTTCATATTTGCCTGGGGGGCAACCCCAGGGTGCTCAGTTTGTGTCTGGGGGGCAACCTCAAGGACAGTATGTCCCTACGGGACAATACCTTCCTCAAGGTCAACCCCAGGCCCAATATGTGCCCCAGGGTCAACCCCAGTATTCCTATGTACCCCAAGGTCAACCTTCTTATCAATATCAACCCTAGGGGCAATATTCATATGTACCTCAAGGGCAGCAACCCCAGTATCAGTATGTGCCTCAAGGCCAATATGCGCCCCAAGGGCAGTATCAACCGCCTTCAGGTCAACCCTACTATCCATCTTACCCTCAATCTGGTTATGGACCTCCTTATCTGCAAGGTCAATACCCTGGAACGAATTTGGTGTGGGATAGAATCCTCCAAAGGGATAACATCTCCTAACAAGGGATTAGCTCCTTCTCTTTTGGGATGCATGAACCACTTTGGAGTGAACAATCCATGTCAAAATTCCTTCTAGGAACATCTAGAATTAACCCAAAGTGAGTTTTTTAAGATACAAAATGCGCCTTTTGACTTTCACAGGGGTACGCACCCTCCCTTTTACATACAGAGCGTATAAGTACGCAGGTATTCTGAACCAGAGTTACATTACTTTTTGATGTCTTTCTCTCATTTCCAAAGCTTGTTTTGAAGAGCTGAGGTCTGAGACTTGCTTAGGAGGATGGTATAGGTGGTGATAGACCCATACCGACTGCAAATAATCAAGGTGACGATATTTTTGTGTAACAGATTTCCCCCTAAAGTGCGAAGTCTATAGTAGATGAGGATTTTTCATTTATCATTTAGGAAGAGTGAAGTACTTTATAATTTCGAGGATCATCTTGTGGAGAGCTTGGTTGGAACCTGTAAAAACATTCAATGCAAAGTATATATATGAGATCATATCATCGCTGAGGTAGGATTCCCATACTCAGATAAAAACTGACTAAGAGACTGAAAGCTAACTAGAGAACTAACTACTGCTCTGATATAGGAATGATCTCGTAACACATCATAAGTACAGACACATGTGGATACAATATGGACGCAGCCATCTGTTTATGAATAGTCCATAGTATAATGAATACAAAATTCCTCGCAGCCTAGATGGTGGAAACTAGATCCAGGGTCTTCATTTATACGTCCTGAAATAGTACGATTCTATCCATGCGATTGAATGTGTCGAAGTCGAACATGGTAGAAACCGCTTGATTACCAGTCAATGTAAACTGTTAACAAGCATGAGAGAAACCACCAATAATGAAACTGGCTCTCAAAGTACTCAGTACAATCCATGAGATGTGATAAGATGTGTTGATGTCGAACATGTCATGGGATCCCTTGATCGAAAGTCAATGATGTAAACTGTCGTCAAAGGCGAGAAACCTGCCATTGAGGCATGCAGATCTCAAGGTACTGATGATTCCTAGATCATCTTTCTAGATAATGAGTTGAAGTTGATAGAAAGAGATCCGTCGTAGGCAAGCCCACAAAATAAAATCATAGATCAAGCTGAAGAAATTTAGTTGCAAGGATTGACTCAGGGATGGTCAAGATGGATGACAGACATTTTGCAGATGAATGGTTTATTTGCACTGACCTCTTGAACACATAATGACACGACAAATGGTTTGGTGACATTTGACCCAAAGTTAATACCCAGAAACCGGCTGAAGACTTTCAATATGGTTTGATCAACTGTTAGGTAAAGGATTTCCCAACCCAGGTGAATGAAAGTTTCATGTTCAAGAGTGGTTGTAAAGTGTGACAAACAGACTTACTTTTCTCTCTTTTCCCCCACCATTTCTCGGAAGTACCTCTTTATTTTTTACAAGCTTGAGGAGGATAACATATGCTTGATTATAAGCTCACCCTTCGGGTGAGTCCAACTTAGTTTAAATTCAAACCCCAAGAAGGAGTGTTCCATTCCTATTTGTAATTGAACAAGTCCTTTACTGTCAAAATTTAATGAGTCTAGTATAGGAGAAACTTGGCGTTTTTCATTTTTAGAGAGTCTGAACGAACTTAAGAAGACTCCAGGGTTGACTTTTTCGTAAATTTGTGTCTCCCAAGTCCGAAAAAGTATAAAATAATACTTGAGAGAACTGCTTGATCTTTTACGACCAAGGAGTAATTTTTGTCATTAGTGTCTTTGATCCGAAAAAGTAAAAAAGCGATCAAGGACACGTCGTTTTATGACCAATATCGAATTTGAAACGACAAAAATCTGACAATCTTTTCGTGTTTTTACAGTCAGAAAAGGGCTGTAAGAGGACCGTCTTTTTAGTTCCGTTTTAACGAGCTTAAAAGAAAAGCTCGGCAATCTTTTCATGTTTTAGGAGTCAGAAAAGAGCTTAAAGGTGACTCTAAGGTTTCACTTTTTTGTAAGTTTTAACGAGTTCAAAAAAATGATAAAAATGTACTCATGGTTTTCACTTTTTCGTAAGTTTTAACGAGTTCGAAAAAATGATAAAAATGTACTCATATGGCTGACTTTCAATTTAATTTACGAGCAGGATAATACAGAAAGAACTTGGCATGTTCATTTGTTTTACGAGAATGAAAAATAGCAAAATAATCTCGGGATTTTCATGAGTTTAACGAGTCTTGAAAATAACTGAAATTGACTTGAGATAGGTTTCATTTTTAGAAAAGCTTGAAACAGAGAAAAACTATGCTTCGAAGTAGTTTCATTTTTACACAAGCTTGAAACAAAGAGAAAACTGTGCTTGATGCCCCCTAAGCATAACTGCTAGAGCGCATGCCCCCCAGCTTCATTTCATTCAACCAGTTGGATGAAATGAAGGTACAGTTACGAGATCATTTGAAAGACTTGACCTAAAATTGTAAGAAAATTATGCAAAAAATTGAAATAGCTAACCTAAATATACAACTTAACATTTATGTGATCTAGTCAAACTCTCAACTCAATTATAGGAGGATTTGTTTCATTTTTTAACGAGCTTGACACAGGAAAAGGACTATGCTCAGATTCGGTTTCATATTTACACAAGCTTGAAACGAAAACCTATGCTTGTTATAAGTTCGCATGCCCCCAGCGTAATGACGCAAATCAAGGTACATGCCCCCAAGCTTCATTGCATTCAACCAGGTGGATGAAATGAAGGTTTACTTTTGAAATCTTGGAAAGACTCATGGGGGTTGTTTCATTTTTTAGTGAGGTTGACATAGGAAAAGAACTGTCCTCAAAACCCTTGTTTCATTTTTTAAACGAGCTTGACACAAGATGAGGAACTATGCTCGTAACTACTCTCTATAATCTACCTAACAAGGAACTATACTCTAAAAACCTTGATTCATTTTTTAACGAGCTTGACACAAGACAAGGAACTATGCTCATGACTACGCTCTACAATCTACCTATATAACCTATCCTTGTTTCATTTTTTAACGAGGTTTACACAAGACAAGGAACTATCATCGAAACAACTGATTCATTTTTTAACGAGGTTGACACAGGAAAATAACTGTCCTCACACCTGATTCATTTTTTAACGAGGTTGAAACAGTAACAGGAACTATCCTCTGACCAACTGATTCATTTTTTAACGAGGTTGACACAGGAAAAGAACTATCCTCATAACAGCCTGTTTCATTTTTTAACGAGGTTGATACAGGAAAAAACTATCCTCGCGCCCACTGACGATGTCTTCCAACTGGAAGAAAGACATGTTAATGGACACACCTTGATCATGGCTTCCAAGAGGTCTTCATCAGAAGGAAGAATAGTTCTCTGGAAGGAAAACATCTCAAGGGACTCAAAATGGATAAGAACATCACGTTCAAATAATCCCATAGAGTTTTCCATGTCAATCACTGGATCTAAATCAAAGGAAGATGAGCAAACAGTGAGAGGCTCACTTACATCGGTAACTGAAAACATGGGACCAGTTGCCACATAATTAACCCGTGGCGGGGTAGATAGCACTTTAGAATCAGGAACATTTAGGGCTATCTTATTATTGGTAGTTGAAACAGGACTAGGGAACGAAAGCTGGTCTAGAGTCACAATATTTCCATTGTGAGGGAAAGACATCACGCGAAAGACTGTCGATACGACAGCTTTCATTGCATAAACATAGTCTCGCCCAAGGAGTAAATTGAAATCCAAGGGACCTCGAACTACCCTAAGATCAATACAGACAGTTTTACCTTCCAAGGTAATAGAAAACTTAGGAAGGATCCCTAAAGGTTCACTAATGGTTCTGTTAAAAGCTTTCATATTTTGTGTAATAGGCACAAGCTGAGGGGAACCCAAAGCTTTCCAAGCAGTTGAGGATAAAATACTAACAGAAGCACCTTCATCTACCTGTGTGCGATGCATGTCCCTACCACTAGCCTTGACAATGATTTGGAAAGGGATGGAGGAAGGAAGACGAGGTTCTGTCAGTCTGTTCCAATCAAAGGAAAAGACCTCAGTACTTGGAGGGGGTTCTGTCGAAATAGGTGAAATGCCCCCGGCATAGAGGAATCTGATGTAACAAAAAGAACCTGAGCAGTATGAAGTTCACTCTCTATAGGGAAAGTGGGATCGACTGAATGTGAAATTAAATCGACCACATGATCAACTAATGGATCATCAACTTGAGTGATACAAGTTTCACTCTCCAATGGAAAAGTGGGATCGACTGTACTTGAAATTAGATCAATCACTCCGTCAGTTGACGGTAGATTGGGTAAAAGTTTACGGTAACCAATTGGAAATTCTTGCTGTGGAACAGTAAGGTTTTCCAACAATTTTGAGGCTTCATCCATGTGAGGGAAAATGTGAGCTTGATGACTCCCTTTGCATAACTTACAAGGAAACCTAACTTTACCCTTTTTCCCAGGAACTGGACTATCACTGGTTGATGGATCAATGGACATTTGATGAGATTTTTCTGACCATACTTCCAAGACCTTTGGAATACCAAGACAATTGATAAGGAAGTGGTCACCCTTACAAAGCCTGCAAGGGTATTTGGGTTTGCGATGCATGTCGGAGTTTTCCTCAACACAACTAACACTTACAGTCGTGGTTGGTTTGTTGACTTCTTTCTTATCTTGCTTCTTCTTCTTCTTCTTCTTCCCTTTCTTCTTCTTCTTAGCCACCTAGTTACTAGCATTGAGGCTTTTACCAAGCGAAGAGGAAGAAATGGAGGAAGAAAAATTAGGCGAAGAAGGTAAAGGGTCAACAAAAAGTTGGTGATGTTGAGATGGTGAACTCTGTTGAGGTGAAGCATTCGGTTGAGGTGGAACAATTGGAGTATTTGGGGCCAACGAAGTTGAAAATAACCATATCGGTAGACCTATTGTAAATCCAGGTAATGACAAAGTAGCCATATAAGGAGGACCAACATTTTCAAGGAAAGGAAAAGTACTAGGATCCTCGTTAAGAGGGGTTCCTTGGTTGGTAAATTCTGGAACATTTGCCATTATATTCAACTTCAGTGAATTTTATTAACAATTTAAAACTAAAATTAACAATTCACTATTCACACCTAACAATTTAAAATTCACAATTCACACCTATGGTCTCTAAAAGTAAAAACAAACAAATTAACACGCGCTATCAAATCTAGGAGTCAAACCACACACAAACAGTAACTTTCTGGACCGAAAACACTAGTTGGTGATTAAATCCAACGTCGCAGAGTTCGATACAGAAATAGTGGTTGGAACAGTTACCCCGGCAACCTGCTTAATGAATAGACTGGCACAAGTTTCTCCATTTAACCGTCTCGAGTGAAGAGAACCCCCCAGAAAATCCAAGTGAGTCTAGCCGACGTCTGCTCCAGGTACAGTGGGATCTTCCGCCACCGTCACCTTAGGAAGAATCCTAGAGAATATGGTCACTAAGGTTACCAACAAAAACAAATATACCTGGGGGAACAGTCTATGATCCGATACGCACGCAAGGGCAGAGTAGCAAGCTCAATCCCCTTAAAGGCTCCTCGACATAATCCAAGGTTTACCAACAAGTGACCCCAGGTTCCTCGACAATGGTCAATCCGAGGTTTACCGTTTGTAATACGTGAATATCTGGAGTCGTTCCCAATGAGGAAGGATTGATTCCCACACTAGTTCGAACACGATCTCGTGCTTCTCCTTTAAGAGGAGCTTTCCCAGAGAATAGATGCAACAATTGGATTTCTCTCCTATCGCAAGATACAGCTACTTGTTTGTTTTACTATCTTGGAGAGTTAATTACTCCCTACTCCAAGACACTAGCCTAAGCTATGTTGGTGTAATAGAGCCCTAGAAATAAAAAGATTACTAGATTGATTTTACTTTAAGCGTTATTTTTATTGGTTTTTCTTTAAGTTAAGAGGTGCGCAGATGAAACTTGTGGTGTGAAGACTCGACTCGAAATCACTAAAAAATGCACTTAAGATGATTAAGAAATCTTTTCCCTTCAATGAATTTCTAGCTAGGAAAGAGTTTGAGAATGCAAATGCTTGTAAACACAAATGTTTCTTAACAAACAAATTAAAAGAAGAGTTTTTGTCTTTTCCAATGCACTCAAAACGAGACAACTAGTTATATTCACAAGAATTTCCCTTTTCTTTCAAATGTTCAAAGACTACAAAAACAAACTTTTTCAAAAGATTTTTATTTTTTATTTTTATAACACACTCAAAACTATGGATAAAGCAAATCTTGAGATCTATAAACTATAAAAAAACTATTTGAAGTAAAAGCTTACAAGATGTATTTTTCAAGGATGTTTTACTTGGCTATAAACAAACCAAGGACTAACTTGTCCAGAATCACAAATCAGTCAAAAAACAAGCAATTTTTTTTTCTTTTGTAAAAATGAAATCCAAACTTTTAACACAAGCTTTTTCGAAGTTTCGCAAAGAGAGAACACAAGATGGATTCCTCAACAAAGGTAGATTTTGCAAATGGTTAGACTCATAAGAAGATCAGTAAACACCAAGGTGATCTGAGGCTTCTACAGCTTCTAAGCTCTAAGCTACTACACGACCAAAATAAAAATCAAGACCAGCAACCAAAACTTCTAGGAATTTCACCTAAAACCCTAACACCAATGGAATTAACCCAAGGAAAGTTCTTAGCAATTCACATGCAGGTCTGGGCAGGGGACAACAACATTTAAACAAAAACTAAACTAACTAAAAGAGAAAATCTTAAGTTTTCAAAATTTTAGCAAGGTCCATAGGCCCACAGTTTACATAGGTGCATGCACGCTCTGTTTGAAAAGCAAACATGCGTATAAGTACGCACCATGTTACAAGCACAGGCTGCGGGATTCTCATAAAGTTATGAAAACAAAAAATAATCCTAGATCTACTAAATCCACCCAATTCCACACACAACAAGCCAAAAACAGAAACAAAAACACAGTTTCTCAGGTCAAAGTCAAAACAAGGAAAACAATCAAGTCCCCAGCGGAGTCGCCATTTTGTCACACAAAATGAGTCGAGGTTGCGGACAAGATCGACCTCCCTAGTATCTAAAGATATCTAGTGACAAGCAAGCCAATCAAAAACTATATTTCTCTAAATATGCAATTAAAAGCAAAGGAAAACAAGTGTTTTAGGCCGACCTTGGATCCAATGCAAGTTTGTGGAAGCCTCGCTCCTTTGATCCAAATGAGCTCCCTTGTAGCAAGTCTGCAAACACAAACAAGCAAACAAATTAAATAGCACCTGAAAAGCCAACGTCATAAAGCATATCCATCATAATGATCAAGGAATTTATGAAACAAACCACATAAGACAATTTGTTGAGAAAAATGAATCTGATTATATTAATTCAAATCAAAGAAGAACTTTACAACCTGTGCCTTGATGCTGTACATGCTCCTCCCAGGGTCCAACAAGAAGTCTCTTCTACTTTGACAAGTTTCACTCACTTCCTAATGAAGCCAAAAGGTATGTGATCTCTCCTCTCAAGCTTAACCAGGAAGTCCCAATTCCACCAGCATTTACCCTTTAAAATGTTCAGCTTCTAACCTCCCCAGCAACTAACCCAATGCCTTAATTTATAGTGCAATGGAGGGAAGTTACTAGGTCCTCCTTCAAAGGGATAGCTCCTCTTCAAAGGGATAGATCCTCCTATCAAGGGATTAGCTCCTTCTCTTTTGGGATGCATGAACCATCTTGGAGCGAACAATCCACGTCAAAATTCCTTCTAGAATCATCTAGAATTAACCCAAAGTGAGTTTTTTAGAATAAACTTGCGCCTTTTTTACTTTCGCAGGGGTACGCACCCACCCCTTTATAGACAGAGTGTGAAAATACGCAGGTAACATGAACAAAGAGTGCGGGCCCGCAGGTAAAAGTGAGAGAAAGTGCGGAACCAGAGCTTTATTGATTTTAATGTCTTTCTCTATGTTTCAAAGCTTGACATGAAGATCTGATGTCTGAGACTTGCTTAGGAGGACAGTATAAGTGATGATAGACCCATACTGACTGCAAATAGTCATGGTGACGATATTTTTGTGTAACAATATCTATGCAGGTGTGATGTGTTTTTGTTTGTGTATGCAGGTTATTGAAAAGGAACTACTTGAAGCTGTTGGGATAAAACTGCCACAAACAAGGGTTGGACCGAGGTAGGGTCTTTTACACTTCTTAGTTTTCATTTATGAATTGAAATATGTTTAGGGAAAAGTAGATTTTCTTGTGCTCTTTGCTGCTAGATATCATTCGATAATCGAGAGATCAGTCTTGTCTGCAAGAATGATTTATCCGGCCAACACTTGGTGGAATATTTTCCCAAATCTAGCCCATAAAGTTCACCATAAATGCCTGCTGCCTACTCTATTTGGTCTCAAACCAAGCATCACATTGTGAATAGTGACTGTAGTAGTCACTTTCCTGCCAACCCGTTTGGCAGCACAGCTACCCTCGCACTATTGCGAACCCTGTGACACCTCACTACTGCATGCAGTCTTGACATCGCGCAACTCCTGGGTAGAGTAGTTTATAGTCCCATGCCTCCTTTCAACTATCTGGAGCACTAAGACTATACTTCCTACGGCTAGTCAGATGGTTGGTCCACCTGTATATGGATTCAAATGAATACCATCTACTTTCCCTAGGAAAAGTTCTCCATTTAATTTTACCAATTACACCGCACCACCATCTATGACCTCCTTAATAACATACGGTCCCATCCAATGCATTTGGAGCTTCCCCGGGAATTTATCAGACTTACTATCCTATAAAAACACCAAATCATTCACCTTAAAGGTTCGCAACTTGATATGTCGATCGTGCCAGGCCTTTTCGCATTTCTTTTATACTTGTTGGTGGAATCCAACCAAAATCCATTCTTCTTCAAGCTCTTCCAACTGTGCGAGCCTCTTCTCCAGGTCTCTATGGTCCATCACACCTATGAGCATTGCTATGCGTAGACTAGGCACGATGTACTCCATTGGCATTATGACCTCCACTCCATAGACTAACCTAAAAGGCGTCTGTGCCATCAATTTCTTGCATGTCACCCTATAAGCCCATAATATTGTGAGTACGTGTATGTCCCAATCACTTCGCTACACCTTACATACCTTCGCTAGCGCAGTCCTTGGTACTTTGTTAAATGTTTCTACTATCTCGTTGGCCTGTGGGTGATACGGTGTGCTTTTTTGATGATACACCTGAAATTCTTCTGTCAGCGTGCTGATCATTTCATTTAGGAAATGTGTACCATGATCACTCATCAAGATCTTCGGACAACTGAACCGCGTCAGTACGTGTTCAAACAAAAACTTCACGGTCATCATGGCCATGCAATTGTTTATCAGCTATGCTTCTTCCCAACGAGTCAAGTATTCTGTCACAGTAATAATATATCTTGCACCTATCTTTCCTTGAGGTTTGATAGGTCCTACAAAGTCAATCACCCACTTTTCGAAGGGTTGCAATGTCATTTGTGGATTCAAAGGCATCTCCTCCCTTCGCGATCGCTTATCCCTTCTTTGACATACATCACATGCCTTGCAATGTGCTTTTGAATCTTGATGAAGGGTCGACCAACACAACCCTGCGCAGAGAATCTTCTACGTGGTTGCTCTCCCTGCATAATGTCCTCTCGCGGCTCCCCCATGAGCGTCCACGAGGATACTGCTTCTCTCAAACTTAGGTACATACCTTCATAGTATCTCATCATTCCCCATTTTGTATAGATGCCCCACAATGACAGAAAAATCTGTCGCGCGCACCACTAGTTCCTTCTTCTGCTGGATAGAGTATCCTTTTGACGCAGTTCCAGTTGTTAAAAAGTGAATTATATCTTCAAAATGTCCATCCTGTACGTGCACAGTGAAAATCTACACGTCAAGTAGTCCTTCCTCCAAACTAGTAGGTTACTCCCCTGTCTCAATGTGCGAAAGGTGATTAGGTCCCGTGTTCAGTCATCCAGGCTTCACAACAACTTCAAAATCATATTCTTGGAACAATAAAAGGCACCTGCATATGCACCCCCCCCCAACACAAGCTTACTAACCAAGTATTTCAGCACGGAATGATCTGTGTACATCTTGAAGTGTTCCCCTAGCAAGTAGTGCCAATATTTCTGGAGCACATACACCATAGCCAGTCCCTCGCGTTCAGTGGTGGAATAGTTCTTTTCTGCTTTAGATAATATGAAACTCATGAACATAATAGGGTGACCCAAGCCTTATCTACCATCCTGTGTGAGTACTTCCCCCAGCACTATACATGATGCATCAACATTGTAGGTTTTAACCTCGTATAGAAATTACCTGCACATGAATTCTAAAACATAGAAAATAAACAATGCGAGAGAATAACACATAAAACACATATACACAGATAGTTTCCCCTGGATCCCAAAACTAGGACTACCAGCTTCATTTTTCATTATATTCCTTTCAATTTTATAATGCATATTTATACATGTCGAAGCATCCAATACCATGGACCAAAAAACCATCGCGTCCAAAACCATGTGCAAAAATCATGCACAAAACCATAGGTAGGTCCTCTCAACCTAATATAGGGTCAAAAAACAAAACTTTTTGGGGTGCTGCCCCAAACCCCATAGAGTGGGCTTACCTTCACCCCTCAAACCCCCTGTGACTCCCCCCACTACACAATCGGCACAACGAAGGTGGGGCTCCACCCCCCTTCTAACCCCCTAGTTAACTACGTGGGCTAGTCATGGAAAGAATATAACACAACCCAAAATTCTCCCACTTGTTGTTTTCTTTCCACGGGGAACCACAAGAGAGCTTAGTCATTTATCCAACCCATTGTTTCTCTACACCAAGAGAACTTCTCAGAGCTCACATATTTTATCAATGCATCTGCAGTATTCTTCAAAGTGTCCACCTTTACCAGCAACACCTTTTTGTCTTCTATCATAACCCTCACAAAGTGATACTGAACATCAATGTGCTTTGTCTTTGAATGATATGCAGGGTTTTTTGCCAAGAAAATTGCACTTTCGCTGTCACATTCTATCCTTATAGCTTCCTATACTAACCCCATACTTGAACGCAATCTCTACAACCAAACTGCTTCCTCGCTTACATGAGTGGCTGCCATGTATTCTACCTCTGTAGTTGTTAGTGCCACTACAAATTGTTTCTTACTCATCCAACTGACTGCACCTCCAAATAGGTTGAACACATACCCACTTGTAGATATTCTCTGATCCAGATCTCTAGCCTAGTCTGCATCAACAAAGCCACGGATATCCAACCCTCTGTCCAATCCTGGTCTTTCTTGGTAGCACAGACCATAATCACTAGTGCCACGCAAATACCTGAAAACCCGCTTCACTGCTGTCCAATGCTCCTTTCCTGGTTTTGACATAAACCTTCTCAATACTCCCACTGCATGTGCAATGTTTGGTATAGTACAGACCATTGCATACATTAGGCTACCAACTGCACTTGCATTTGGAACATGGGACATGTCCACTTCCTCTTCTCGTGTCTTGGGACACTGTTTAGCAGATAACTTTACACCTACATGAATAGGAACCTTCAATGGTTTACTATCTTGAAACATAAGTTCAGAAGTTAGATATTAAAATTCCTTTTAAAACTTTTAGGGGTCCTCCATTGTCCCTTCCTCCTCCTCCTCCTATTACACCTACATCTTCACCCACTTCTTCACCATCTTCATCTTCATCTTCCACTACATCTTCTCCAACCACTTCTATTCATTCATCTTGTTCTTCATCTTTGCATATGGCATTTCAACCTATAATTCAGGCTAGATATGCTGCCCTGAGTCTTCCCAACCAACTCAACAATTTTCCTGATGGGTATTTGAATCACCTACCTAGGTTTAATGGGGAGATTGGTTTATCTACAGAAGATCATCTAGCTAGATTTCTAGATTTTGTTGAGAATATGAATATAGAGCATGAAGATGTATATATGCTATTGTTTGTACAATGATTAGAAGGTAATGCTATAATTTGGTTTAGGCAATTAGAAACTGATTCAATTCATTCTTGGAATGAATTAATCACCATTTTCAAAAACCAATGGGGTGTCAAGAAAGATCTGGTCAATTATCTAACCAAGTCTTAAGAATTAAAAATAAACCCTGGTGAACCAGTAGCAAACTTTTTAAAAAGATTCAATAATATTTGCCATAAGATGCCTACTGATTGCAAACCTCCAGTCATAACAACCAAAGTTATATTTTCCAAAGCCTTTGATTAGACTTTGCAGTCATGCTTAGAGAAATAACATCCTGTACTTTGCAAGATATGCATAGTAATGCTATAGAGGTTGAAGCCAATAGATCAACATCTTCTAAACTAAATGCTAAAGATGAAAAGGATGAAAGAAAGATAAAGGATAAGGAGGAATATTCTTCCTCCAAGACCAAAAATGATGATAAAAAAATTGATGAAATGACATCTCTACTTAGGAACTTTCTAATAGGATTTATAAGATAGAAACCCAACCAAGAACTGTACAACCAAAATTCTACTAGACCACAGGGTCAGTTTAGAAGAGCTCCTCAAAATCATATTTTGCAGAGACCTAATATTGATCAATAGATTTAGCCCTCTTTGTTAATTGATGATCATGCAACAGATGATAATGAACCTGCCATTTCCAACTAAATTAATCATGTAGATCATTTGTCTTCACCAAATGCTATTATTTCTCTCCCTTCAAATCAATCTTCTTTAGATCTTGAAAACTCTCAAATTTCTAAATATCAAGCTTTTTCAGAGTTCCTGATTGCAGAGTTAAATAGGTGATATGATTTGAGAGCAAGATCAGGGCCTGGTGGACCCCCAAAAACCATTGTCAATGAGACATAAGTTAAATCCACCTAAGTTCAAACAACTGTAGCTCAATCATTGAACCAAATAGCTGAAACCAACCAAATTGATAAAACTGTCTTAACAATCCTTAATGTTGAAAAAGAGTTGGAAAGAGTCAAAATACCAATTCCCCTTGCTGAAATATATAAAAAAACTAGCTACAAAAGCCAAGTCTATAAGTGGATTCAATCATCGAGTGTAGATGCTGAAGGGGATGTAATTAGTTTGCAGGACGAGAAACCTTCAGTAGTCTTTGGCCCTAATTCTGAAATGATAGATGAGAATGTCCCACCATTCTATGTGACTCTTAAGATTCATGATTTCTTGTTATACAATTGTATGTTAGATTCTGGGGCTTCCAATAATCTAATGCCTAAAGTGATCATGGACCAGTTAAGTTTAGAAGTCAATAGAACCTATCATGATCTTTATACCTTTGATTCCAAGAAAGTACCCTGTCTTGGATTGATAAAGGATCTAGTGGTCACGTTAGCTCAGATTCCTATCAAAAGTGTTGTTCTAGACATAGTAGTCATAAACATTCCTCCTAAATTTGGCATGTTGTTGCCAAGATCCTGTTGTGAAAAGCTAGGAGGAAGTTTACAAATGGACATGTCATATGCAACTATCCCTGTATTTGGAGGTGAACATCTTAGATTGTACAGAGAGGATAGATTTATCCATACTGTTTGTAAATCTGAACAAGTAAGGGATCATCCCATATATGCAGTGGACCAAGATTTTGGATGTTTTGAGTTATCATAGAATAGTTCACAGAATACTCAGTTAACCATAGAAAACATCGTTGACAAGCCTAAAACGATTAAGACTGTTATCTGGAAATTATACTTTGATGGTTCCTACTCAAAGGATGGAAGAGGAGCTAGAATTGTGTTAATTTATCCAAATAAAGAGAATATCACTCAATCATACAAGCTTGAATTTGATGTAACTAATAACGTAGCTGAGTATGAGGCCTTTTTGCTAGGCCTAGAATTAGCTAGAATTTTAAAGGTGCAAAACTTAAGTGTATTTTCTGATTCTGAACTTATTGTGAAATAAGTTAGGAATCAATGCCAGAAAAAGCACCGTAGACTTAGGTCTTATAGGAACGAAATCTAGGATTCAATTGAAAATTTCTTTTCAGTATTTAATATCTCGGTTATTCCTAGAAACCAAAATATACACGCAGACTCCTTGGTAGTTTCTACCAGTTCCATTAAATTTTATGATCAGATGCTTATCTAGTACCATATTCAAGTCAAGTTGAGACCTTCTATTCCTAACAACATTAAGCACTGGAAAAGTTTTGATGACGATGAAAAACTTAAATCCTTTCTTCAAGTCATTGATGAATTTTCAAACTTACAAGTTGAGGAAGAACAACTTGACCATCTAGAAGCAAACAATGAAAATCCAACACCTTAATTAGAAATCAAAATTTCTTATCATAGCATTATACAACTGTCTAACAATTTTATTCCAAAGGGATTAATCCCTCTTGAGAAGCATTTTTATCATAACAATATTCCTATAAATCCACTACTAAATTCACCTGAAGAAAATATTGAAATCTGTAACATTGGAAGTTATGAAGATACCAGAGAGGTTAAAATCTCTAAATCACTATCCATAGAAGCTAAAAACAAATACTTAGCCCTGATTAAGGCCTACACATATGTTTTTTCCTGGTCATATAACAAGTTAAAAACTTACGATACATCTTTTATCCAACACAAAATTCCTTTAAAACCAAAAGCAAAGCCCTTTAAACAAAAATTGAGGAGAATTAATCATGTTCTACTTCCTGTTATTGAAAAAGAACTTAAAAAGCTACTAGATTCCAAAATAATGGTCCCATTAAGATATTCAGACTGGGCAGCTAATTTAGTTCTTGTAAGAAAAAAGAATGGTGAAATTAGATTACGTGTAGATTTTAGAAATTTGAACAAATCATCACTGAAGGATAATTATCCATTACCCATAATAGATCAATTACTTCAGAAAGTTTCTGGAGTTGATAAGATTTCCATGTTAGATGGTTTCTCCTATATAATTAGATATTGATTAGTCCCAAAGACAGAGAAAGACTACTTTTACTACTCCTCGGGGCACATTTATTTATGTCCGAATGCCTTTGAGTCTAACTAATGCTGGAACAACATTTCAACGAGCCATGGATCTAGAATTTGTAGGCAATATCAATAAGTTTTTTGTTATTTATTTATATTATTTGACTATGTTTTCTAATTCTGATCATAAGCATTTGAAACATTTTAGCAAAGTTTTTGACAGGTGCAGAAAATTTGGAATTTCACTCAACCCCAAGAAGTCATTGTTTGCACTTCAAGAAGGTAAACTACTTGGTCACATCATCTCTAAAGAAGGAGTAGTCATTGACCCCAAGGGATTCTCATCCATATAAGCACTCACATTACCGAGGAACAAAAAGGAGATTCAATCTTTCCTTGGTAAAATCAATCTTTTAAGAAGGTTTATCCCTAACTATGCCGAAACTGTTAAGGATATAATAGACATGTTGAGGAAAAATCATGAATTCAAGTAGCCCGTTCTTGCCATATATTCTTTTGATCAAATAAAAAAGGCTATTGCAGAAGCCCCCATTCTAGCTAGTCTAGACTACTTTGAGCCTTTTAGTATATTTTCTTTTTCTTTTGGGACCACCCTAGCAACTGTTCTTCTGAAAAAGAACAAACATGGAGATGACCAACCCATTGCCTTCTTTAGCAAGGTTATGTGAGATGCATAGCTTAAGTATGATATTATTAAAAATCAAGCATATTATTTTTTCCAAGATATAAAAGCCTTTAGAGTTTACCTCCTCCATTCTTCTATCATTGCCTATGTACCCAATAGTGATGTAATTTTTTTTCTAACTTAGCTAGATACTGATGGAAGGAGAGGAAGATGGATAACTAAAATCTTAGAGTATGACCTTATCTTCAAGAATACCAAACTAGTAAAAGGTTAAGGCCTAGCTAAGCTCTTAGCTGAATCCAATTGCAAGATATTGGGAATAAACTTTGTTTTTTGAAATCCCAAATTAGAATCCACAAGAACCTTCTGACAGCCCAACGCAAAAGAATCCAAAATAACCTTCTAATATCCCAACACAGAAGAATCCACAAGAACCTTTTGACACCCAACATAAAAGAATACACAAGAATCTTCTGAAAGCCCAACACTGGAGAATCCAAAAGAATCTTCTGCATAATATCAATCAATTCCTATTCACAATGATGAGAATTTTTTATTATCAAATTGGTACTATGATATTGTGAACTTTCTTAGAGATTTTGAATGTCCAACTGAATTCACTAAGAACCAATGTAAAACACGAAAAATTGAAGGCTGTAAAGTACTATATTGTGAATCAAAATTTATATTCGAAGGATCCTCTTAATATCCTTTTAATTTGACTAATAGAAAATGAAACTGAGAGGATCATTGATCAATTCCATGTAGGAATATGTGGAGGAAACTATGCTTGGAGAGCAACAATTTATAAAGTTTTAAGAGCAGGGATCTATTGGCCTCTTTTTTTTATCTCAAGTGGGAGCCAGATTTTAGGTTTGTATTTAGTGTCAAATATTTGCAGGCAAACAGTGATTAGCAACACTTCCAATGGTTCTAGTGCTGGTTGAAGAACATTTTCTTCAATGGGGATTGCATTTCATTGGTGAAATTCATCCTCCATCAAGAATTCAACATAGATGGATATTGAATTCCACGTATTACTTTACCAAATGGGTAGAGGCCAACCTAATAAGAAATGCAACATATACAATTGTCATCAAATTTATCAAAGAGAATATATTGTCTACGTTTGGATGCCCAAAGCAGATAGTGACAGACAATGCAACAACATTCAACAGTGTCAAGATGATTGAATTTTGTCAAAAATATCAAATACTGTTGCATCATTCTACTCTATACTATCCACAGGGAAATGGAATGGCAGAGTCCTCGAACAAAATTTGGGTTAAGGTTATAAATAAGGTGTTGTAGGATCATAAAAGGAGTTGGGGAAACCATCTCAACTATGCACTTTGGGCCGACAAGATTTCACCCAAACGACCAACATGTAAATCTCCTTTTCAACTTGTTTATGGAAATGATGCAATCTTTCCCACACATTTAGCTTTTCCTATCATGAAGTTCTTACAAGAATCTAATGAAGAGATAAATGATTTTACAAGAAGGACAAATCATATTATAGAACTAAATGAAGACAGGGATGAAGTTCATTATAAGCTTAAGAAATATCAAAACAAGATGAAAACCTTGTTTGATAGAAAAGCTGGGGAAAGAGATTCTAAAGAAGGTGATTTGGTACTAAGATGGGATGCTAGAAGAGAAAACAAAGGGAAACATGACAAGTTGGAAAACCTTTGGTTAGGACCATTTAGTATTGCTCAAGTCAAGGCAAACAACAATTTCATTTTATAGAGTTTGGAAGGATAATATTCCTCTTTGCCTGTCAATGGGAGATACTTGAAACATTATATTTAGTATTGAGAGGTTTTCATTCCATCATCATTAAATTTTACCAGAGTGTTTTATTTTACATGTAGTGTGTATTTTTTTCAACAGAAGACCCCATTAGCCCAAGGAGAAGGCACATGGATCAGCAAGTTCTCTGCATCATGCAGGAGGAAGCAATCCCTAGTTGGAGCCGATGTTGTAACATGATTTATTTTTGATAAGGTAGTTTTATTTTACAGAAGAGGGTATTTTAAAAAATAAAGAAAAAATGAATATTTGAAAAAATAGAAAAAAATGAAATAAAAGCCCATCAAAAGAAAATCAAAAGATTTGCATAAGTGTGCTTGTTTAAATGCCACTCAATGAATAAATTTCATTTTGTAATAATAAAGGTTGGTGTGCAGTTTGTTTTTATGCCACAACGTTTTCATTGATCTGAATCAAACTGTGTAATATTGATCATATCATTTAAAATTTTTGTATTAGATTAGAGAATAAATTTAACCAAATAGTTTAATCTTGGTTGAAAATCAAAATTTAGGATAGATTAGGATAAATAAAAGGCCTAATATGCTTAAATTTTGGCCTAAGTAATGATTAGATTAGGTTAAGAATAGTTGATTAATGTATTAATGGTAGCTAGTCTAAATGCGCGCATGATTACATTAATTATTATTATTATTAATTACCTCGCTTAAGTGGTGATTAATTATTTTAAGGGGTTATATGTAAATTCTTTTTAAACCAAGCTCATATATGAAAAACATGTTTGTTGGAAAGTGTTAACGATTGAATCAAAATCAATGGTTTCCACCCTTCTCACCTAGATCAGAAGTGCTTCGCACCCCCCACTACGAAATGAGATAAAGATGGGGGGGGGGGGGGGGGGGGGGGGTTGCAAAAAGTGGTTTCATTCACTCGAGCCCCCCCACCTGCGTGTCGCCCTCTCAATGCTTTGCACCCTGCTTGCTCTAAACTTCTTACCACCACCCCCCTCCGAAATCCACTATTCTCACTCCCACGTCTTTCGATACCACCTCGATGTCCAATTCTTCCACGCCACCTTCATCCAATATTTCCGAGCCACGTGCCCCCCACCTATTTTCATAGTTGTTCGTGTTAACTATTCCCGCTATCCATTGCCGAATAAATGCTTTTCCGTTGCACTGTAAATGCTTATCCGTTGCTACAATCCTTTCTCGTTAAGTTATTAATTTTCTGATTAGCTCGTTATCAACGACTTCTGTTGTAACTGTAGCTTAAATTTCCCGATAAATACTCATTGTCCCCATTACAACTGCTTTTCTTACTGCTCCATTGCTTCTAAATTTATTCAGTTTCCTGCAAATTCATTATTGAGCCAAGTCTGTAACCTGAATTGTTTCTCAACTATCTCTGTAGCTTTCTGTCATATTACCATTTCTTTCTAATATTATGGCTCCTAAGAAGAAGGAAAAATCTTCCGCTGGTTCTTCCTTAGTACAGGAAAGCCTGCAAACTCCCGATCCTCTTGACCTAGACCATATCCCATTAGCCAATCAATACTTAAAAATCATAGATACTAAGTGTGAATTTGACATTGTCGAATTGCACAATTGGATCAAACAAACATACCTTGATTCTGAGGATGAAACAAAAATATGGGAATCAAACCTTCCTCTGTACATGTTTCCCCAAGCTCATTCTTTCCTTGATTTGGTTATTTGGTGTCAATCTAAATATAATCCCTCGCAAAGAATAGTAGTGGCTAAAAATGGTGATATTCTGATAACCATCACTACAGAGACCATAAACAAAATGCTTTTGATACCTGAGAGTGATTCCCTTAGCTTTTTCTCCGTTGTAGCTTTTATCGACCTATATCATAAACTTACATTCCCTCAGAGAGCTCAGATCTTTGAGATTTTTCTCCCTGAATATGCTCAGCGTCCTAAGAAAAATCCTCCTTACCCAGCATCCATGTTTCCAGATGGAGCCAAGCAAATTATTTCCTCCATTTCCTGCCTATTAGGCTACCGATCAGATCAATTGGTAGACAAGGCTATCTTAGGTTATTTTTCTATATTTTCAAAAGAAAACAAGCCTACATTCATGTATAACTACAGTAAATTTTGGTTGATTCTATGCATGAGAAAATTATGAATATCACAACTGAATGGGTATTCAAATACTCTTCTATCATATTTCACATGTTTATGTTTCACCAGGGAGACAAATTACCCATTGTTTTACACAAGCAGGATGAGAATCAAGAAGATTAATCAATTATTCATTGGACCTCATTGATCAGAAAGAACTCAACTGAGTTCAAATTTGCAAATTTGATAGACTATTTCATTCACCCAATAACACAACTCTTCAACAGTTAAAGTGAACCAAGAGTCAGTCCCAAAATCAAGAGGATCCTTCACCTCAGTGATAAAGTTAGAACAGGAGACTGGTATCTCTACGAGAACAACACAGAGATCAGAGTATATGGGTGTGATTTGGCTCCATATAAGTTTCCAAAGTATGTTCCAATGAGAATTTTATCTTTCGAATATATTAGGGAAATGATGGATATAGATGAGCTACATTTCATCTCAAGAAAGAGAAAATCACAATTTAAGATTAAAGCACAGGTTGGGTCATTCATTTGCAACACCAGATCAACTGGCTCAAAGTCATATGCCATACTAAAACATATGGTTTTTCACCCAGCTTCCCTTGGTCCTACGTTCCATTCAACATTATTTCAAATTTAAGGGTGGAGCTTAAGACTACTTATAATCATACAACTAGGTCTGAGATTGGGACATTTAGAAATCAGGAACAGTGGGAAGAGAATACTCTTCAAGAAGTAGAGGAACAAGTCCTGCCTCCTTACTCATCAGAATCTAGTTTCATAAACTAAGCTTGACAAAAGGCCTAGGGAAGGATCATCATGATCGACAATTGGAGAAAATGAATTCATCCATTATCAGAAGAAACCAAGGGTTTAATCAAAGGGTACTATTACTACTACAACTCAAGTTCAAAAGGAGCCTATTGTCATCAATCTGGATGCTTTAGAGGTATCTATAGGCATTGAGGAGCCTATAATTACTACTCCTTCTTCCTCTTCTACTTCATAAAATTTGCTAGAAATTACTTAGTCTACTAGACCAAGTGGAACATAGGAGTCAAATGTTTTCACTAACTTTCTTGAGATTAAGTTGAAGAATGAAACTTTAAAAGCTAATTTCTATGAACAGTTCTGAAAGTAGACTTCCACTTCACAACACAGGTTACTGACAACATTTGACAAAGAGAAGGGAAGAATGTAGATGGCCTTTCTGCAGACTCAAGTACCTTTTCCCAAAGGTTCTTCTGATTATAAGAAAGCTATATTCTCATTTGATGCCAATCAGATTCATCCAATTGACCAAATGGACATGCATAGGCAGTATGGTGAGATGATGTTCTCAAACATGACCAACACTGCTATGGCATTGTCTAAGCTTAAAACAACTTTTTTTGATGTGCAGTCTCAATTAAATATTGAGAAAATATCATCTCTAGCTAAGGACAATAGGGTTAAGTCAATGGAAGACTTAGTTATTAAAATAGGATATGACCCTACTGATGTAAAAGCAGCAGAAGATATAATCAAAAGGAAGGACACATATATTGAAGCATTGAAAAAATAGTTGAAACTGCCTTCTGCAAAGGATCCCCAAACTAAGGAAATAGAAGAGACCAAACAACATAAGTAAGAAATACTCAAACTGATAATTGAGCAAAATGTACAGACTAAAACCATGGAGGAAAAATTTGAGAAGTTGCTTAAAGCAAAAGAGAAATTTACTCAATTAGCTATAGCCCCCATCACAATTATTCCTATTATATATTCATCAGCCACAGAGGAATCTACATCAACAACAGAGGGTTTGAACAAAATTTCACAGGAACTCATTCATAAAAAGTGAGAGAATGAAAGGCTCCATGAGAAATTCTAGAATTTGGAAGCGCAAAAAATAAAGAATGACAATTTTTATGTTAAAGAAATGCAGAAAATACATAGGTTGAACAAAAGGATCGAAGCGTTGTAGAGTCATTCATTGATGGAAAAAACCTTAGCCCAGGCCAAGGAAGCATTTGGGTAGACATTTGTCAAGCCATAACTGAAATATGACCATCCATTCAGTTCATTTTCGAGCAGGAGGAACTCATAAACAAATGTGAAGTAGCCATTGATGAAGTGAAGTAGTTGCTTAAAGACAAACCAAGTGAGGCCACTGACATGATCAGAGTTCTTAATTCAAAGAGAAGATATGAGTTGGAGAAAATACAAATTATGGACAAAACATAAACTATTTTAGAGATCAAGAAGGTTCTGCAAAAGAAAAGCTTAATGACACAACTAGAAACTAAATGTCAAGCATTAAGGACCTCTGTTCAAAGGTTTCACTTTAAGTTTAATTTACTTCATCAAAGAGGATTGCCAGGATTATTAGCTCCAAATGATAGGCTTATTAGTTTTGAGGAATACTTCTAGAAACTTTATAACATAACAACTAATATATCAATTTTGGTAGGCATAAAAGGGCATATTACAAGGAATTAGGCATTGGAAGCTTTAGATTTTTATTTGACCATTAAACATGAAATAAAACATCTTTTTATAAATAAGCCCACTTTTGAGAAATACACATAAATAGATGAAGTTTACAGGAAGTTGGTAAATCTCACCATACCAATTGAACAAATATGGGATCACTTTTGCAAAGTAATTGAGTAACTTTCATCTTCAACCGATAGACATCAGGGAAACACTTTTTGGGGACCAGTCATCAACAAATTCCTAAAGAATAGTGCCACCACTTAACAATTTTCAATTTTTTATTATTTTGTACTATTTTTAAAATTTTGTAAGAAATATATCTAGCAGATATTTAGTTTTGTATAAATAGCTCCTCATTCAAGTTATTATGGGTTGAACCCTTGTATGAACTTTGGAGTTGAATTGTAATCGAGTTGGAGATTTTCTGCAATTAGTAAAAGGATTTTGAATTTTCCTTCTATAACTCGTCCTTCCTGTGAGTTTTTCTTTGTGATATTTCATAATGTTTTATTCATATATTTAATTCTTTATGAAAATACCTGGGTGAGATCAAACTGAGTTTCAGTCAGTCTTAAATCCCTTGTGGAGTTATAAATATTAATCAAGGACTAGCTTATGAAGCTATCTGTTATTGTAAACTCCCCTTTATCTATTAATTCCCACACCCTTTGCATTTTCTTAAATATATTTTGTTGTGTAAGTAAACATTGGTTACTTATATTCATTCTTATGGCCATATAAATATTCTATCTAAATATTTAATAAGCTATACTTCAAAAAATTCTACTAATCATCCACTGTAAATCAAATTGCTATTTTGGACAAATAAACAACCCTTTTAACTAATTTTGCAAGTAAATAGGTTCAAGAACCTATTTTCAAATCATTAATAACTAAGGTCATTCAAAAACTTTTAAAAAACAACCAAAATATTTTATATGCTCTGGCATGACTAATTGACCTAGAGTCATCTTAGAGGACAACATCAGACTGGCACCGTTGTCGGGGAGCGAAATTGATTAGTTTCCCTGGGACAACGATTAAGAAACTATTTCTTTAAGGTGAATAAAGAAACTGTAGGTAAAAATCCTTCACCTGGCGACTCCACTTGACCAAGATGGCTCCTTCAAAACATACCAGGTCTCACTTTGATTCCAAAATATTTTTCCCACTGTCTGATCCAGAAAGAAGAGTTAGAGAAGCCTCATTTAGAGGAGACCAGAAGCTTATGCTTCCTCTTTTGTACCATTACAACCTGAAGAAATTTCAACATCTGATCCCTTTAGGACTATTCCATCCCAATTAGATTTGCTTGATTTAACACCTAGGGTTCTAGATATTTTGAACAAAGGAGTTGATCTACAGTCAACTCTTTTAGTCCAATCCTTGGAATAATACAAGCTTCTTGAAAATATTTTCAGATTCTCCTAAGTCAGAAGAGGAGCTGGATCTAAATTTACCGGAGCTAAAACCCACAGATTTTATCTCCTCCACACATTATACATTTCCATCCAATTCTTCACAACACGAGGAAAATTTTTCTATGTATTCAATCCCCTTGTTTGAAAATAAAGAACAAGTTGAAACAAAAGTTCCTAAGTTAGTTATTAAAACTCCTTTTAAAACTTTTAGGGATCCTCCACTTTCCCATTCTCCTCCTCCTACTATTACACCTCCATATTCACCCACTGCTTTACCATCTTCATATTCATCTTCCACTACATCTTCTCCAACCACTTCTATTCATTCATCTTCTTCTTCATATATAGATATGGCCTTTCAACCTATAATTCAAGCTAGATATGCTACCCTGAATCTTCCCAACCAACTCAACGATTTTCCTGATGGTTCTTTGAAACAACTGCCTAGGTTTAATGGGGAGACTGGTTTATTTGCTGAAGATCATCTATCTTCATTTCTAGATTTTGCTAACAATATGAATATAGAGCATGACGATGTATATATGTGATTGTTTGTACAATCATTAGAAGGTAATGTTAGAATTTTGTTTATGAAATTAACATCTGATTCAATTAATTCTTGGAATGAATTAATCACCATTTTCAAAAACCAACGGGGTGTCAAGAAAGATCCGGTCTATTATCTAACTGATTTTGAAGAACTAAAAAGAAACCTTGATTAACCAATAACAAACTTTATGAAAAGATTCAATAAGATTTACCATAAGATGCCTCCTGATTGCAAACATGTAGTCACAACAGCCAAAGTTAGATTTTCCAAACCCTGTGATGATGAATTTGCAGTCATGCTCAAAGAAATAAAATCCTGTACTTTGAAAGATATGCAGAGTAACACTATAGAGGTTGAAGCTAATAGATCAACATCTTCTAAACTAAAGGCTAAAGTTGAAAAGGCTGAAAGAAAGATGAAGGCTAAGGGGGAAGGTTCTTCCTCCAAGACCAAAAATGATGAAATCACATCTCTACTTAGGAACCTTTCTAATAGGATTTATAAGATAGAAATCCAACCAAGAAATGTAAAACAAACTACTACTAGACCACAGGGTCAGTTTAGAAGATCTCCTCAAACTCAGATTTTGCATAGACCTAATACTGATCAACAGATTTAGCCCCCTTTTTAATTAATGATCAACCATCAGATGACAATGAACCTTTCATTTCTGAAGAAATTAATCATGTATATCATTTGTATTCACAAAATACTATTATTTATCTCCCTTCAAATGAATCTTCTTTAGATCACGAAAATTCTTAAATTTCTAAATATCAGGATTTTTTAGAGTTCCTGATTGAAGAGTTAAATAGGATATGTGATTTGAGACTAAGAGCAGGGCCTGATAGACCCCCAAAAATCATTGTCGATGAGCCACAAGTTAAATCCACAGAAGTTTAAACAATTGTAGCTCAATAATTGAACCAAATAGCTGAAACCAACCAAATTGATAAAACTATCTTTGCAACCTTTAATGTTGAAAAGAATCAAAACACCAATTTTCCTAGTTGCACTGTCAAAAAACCCTGGGTACAAAAACCGAGTCTCTAAGTGGATTTAGTCATCTATTGTAGATGCTGAAGGGGATATAATTAGTTTGTAGGATGAGAAACCTTCAGTAGTATTTGGCCCTAAATCTGATATGATAGATGAGAATGTCCCACCATTCTATGTGACTTTTAAGATTCATGATTTCCTGTTATACAATTGTATGCTAGATTCTAGGGCTTCCCATAATCTAATGCCTAAAGTGATCATGGACTAGTTTAATTTAGAAGTCACTAGAACCTATCACAATCTCTAAACCTTTGATTTGAAGAAAGTACCATATCTTGGATTGATAAAGGATCTAGTGGTCACATTAGCTTAGATTCCTATCAAAAGTGTTGTGCTAGACATAGTAGTCACAGGAATTCCTCCTAAATTTGGCATGATGTTGTCAAGATCCTGTTGTACAAAGCTAGGAGGAAGTTTACAAATGAACATGTCATATGCAACTATCCCTGTCTTTGGAGGTGAACATCTTAGATTGTATAGAGAGTTTAGATTTATGCATACTGTTTGTAAATCTGACCAAGAAAGGAATCATCCCATTTATGCAGTGGACCAAGATTTTGGATGTTTTGAGTTATCAATGAAGAGTTCACATAATACTCAGTTAACTATAGAAAACATTGTTGACAAGCCTAAAACCATTAAGGTTGATATCTGGAAATTATACTTTGTTGGTTCCTACTCAAAGGATGGAGCAGGAGCTGGAATTGTGTTAATTTCTCCAGATAAAGAGAATATCACTCAATCATACAAGCTTGAATTTGATGTAACTAATAACATAACTGAGTATGAGGCTTTTTTGCTAGGCCTAGAATTAGCTAGAAGTTTAAAGGTGCAAAACTTAAGTGTATTTTATGATTCCAAACTTATTGTTAAACAAGTTAGTAATCAATTCCAGAAAAATCACCCTAGACTCAAGCCTTATAGGAATGTAATCTAGGATTCAATTGAAAATTTCTTTTCAGCATTTAATATTTCGGTTATTCCTAGAAACCAAAATATACATGCAAACTCCCTGGCAGTTTCTGCAAGTTCCTTTAAATTTCCCGATTAGATGCTTGTCCAGTACCAAATTCAAGTCAAGTTTAGACATTTTATTCTTGACAACATTAAGCGCTACAAATTTTTTGATGATGATGACCAACTTGAATCCTTTCTTCAAGTCATTGATGAAATTTCAAACCTACAAGTTGAGGAAGAACAACTTGACCATCTTCAAGCAAAGAATGAAAATCCAACACCTCAATTAGAAACCAAGATTGCTGACCATAACATTATAAAACTGCCTAAATTTTTTATTCCAAAGGGACTGGTACCTCTTGAGAAGCTTTTTGATGATAATGATGTTCCTAGAAATCCACTACTAAATTCACCTAAAGAAAATATTGAAATCTGTAACATTGGAAGTTCTGGAGATATCAGAGTGGTTAAAATCTCTACATCACTATCCATAGAAGCTAAGAAAAAATACTTAGCCCTCCTTAAGGCCTACAAATATGTTTTTGGCTGGTCATATAATGAATTAAAAACTTACGATACATCTCTTATCCAACACAAAATTCCCTTAAAACCAGAAGCAAAGCCCTTCAAACAAAAATTGAGGAGAATTAATCATGTTCTACTTCCTATTATTGAAAAAGAACTTAAAAAGACACTAGATGCAAAAATAATTGTTCCATTAAGATATTCATACTGGGTAGCTAATTTAGTCCCTGTAAAAAAAAATAATGTTGAAATTATATTATGTGTATATTTTAGAAATTTGAACAAATCATCACTGAAGGATAATTATCCATTACCCAAAATGGATCAATTACTTCAGAAAGTTTCTGGAGCTGATAGGATTTCCATGTTAGATGGTTTCCAGATATAATCAGATAATGGTTAGTCCAGAAGACAAAGACAATACTGCTTTTACTACTCCTTGGGGCACATTTATGTATGCCCGAATGCCTTTTGGCTTAACTAATGCTAGAGCAACATTTCAATGAGCCATGGATCTAACAACTGTAGGTCAAATAAAAAAGTTTGTTGTTATTTATTTAGATGATTTGACTATGTTTTCCAATTCTGATCATAAGCATTTGAAACATTTTAGCAAAGTTTTTGACAAGTGCAGAAAATTTGGAATTTCACTCAACCCCAAGAAGTCATTGTTTGAACTTCAAGAAGGTAAAATACATGGTAACATCATCACTAAATAAGGAGTAGTCATTGATCCCAAGAGAGTCTCAACATACAAGCACTCTCATTACCGAGGAACAAAAAGGAGATTCAAGCTTTCCTTGGTAAAATAAATTTTTTAAGAAGGTTTATCCCTAACTATGCTGAAATGGTTAAGGATATAACAAACATGTTGAGGAAAAATCATGAAGTCAAGTGGACTGTTCCTTTCAGATATGCATTTGATCAAATCGAAAAGGCTATTGTAGAAGCCCCCATTTTATCTAGTCTAGACTACTTTGAGCCTTTAAGTATATTTTCTTTTTCTTTTGAGACGACCCCAACAACCGTTCTTCTGCAAAAGAACAAAGATGGAGATGGACAACCCATTGCCTTATTTAGCAAGGTTATGCGAGATGCAGATCTTAAGTATGATATTATTAAAAAAAACATATTCTTTAGTCCAAGATCTAAAAGCCTTTAGAGTTTACTTCCTCCATTCTTCTATCATTGCGTATGTACCCAATAGTGCTCTCAAAACTGTTCTAACTCAGCCAGACACTGATGAGAGGAGAGGAAGATGGATAGCTAAAATATTAGAGTATGATCTTATCATCAAGACTACCAAACTGGTAAAAGGTCAAGGCCTAGACAAGCCTTAGCTGAATCCAATTGCAAGATATTGGGAATAAACTTTGTTTTTGAAATCCCATATCAGAAGAATCCACAAGAACCTTTTGAAAACCCAACAGAGAAGAATCCAAAAGAACCTTCTGACAACCCAACATAGAAGAATCCAAAAGAACCTTCTGACATCCCAACACAGAAGACTCCACAAGAACCTTCTAAGAGCCCAACACAGGAGAATCCACAAGAACGTTTTGCATGAGATCAATCAATTCATATTCACATTGATGAGAAATTTTTATTATCAGATTGGTACTCTGATATTGTGAAATTTCTTAGAGATTTTGAATGTCCAACTAAATTCACTAAGAACTAGTGTAAAACACTATAATTGAAGGTTGTAAAGTACTGTATTGTGAATGTAAATTTATATTGGAAGTATCCTCTTAATATCCTTTTACTTTGCCTAATAGAAAATGAAACTGAAGGGATCATTTGTCAATTCCATGCAGGAATATGTGGAGGACACTATGCTTGGAGAGAAATAGCTTATAAAATTTTAAAAGAATGGTTCCATTGGCCTCTTTTGTTTGGTCAAGTGGGAGACAAAGTTACTAGTTGTATTTAGTGTCAAATGTTTGCAAGCAAATAGAGATTAGTAGTGCTTCCAATGGTTCTAGTGCTAGTTGAAGAACCTTTTCTTCAATGGGGATTGGATTTCATTGGTGAAATTCATCCTCCATCGAGAAGTCAGCATAGATGGATATTGACTGCCACATATTACTTTACCAAATGGGTAGAGGCCATCCCAGTAAGAAATGCAATAGATACAATTGTTATCAAATTTTTCGAAGAGAATATATTGTCTAGATTTGAATGCCTAATGTAGATAGTGACAGACAATGCAACAACATTCAACAGTATCAAGATGATTGAATTCTGTCAAAAATATCAAATACTTTTGCATCATTCTACTCCATACTATCCACAAGGAAATGGATTGGCAGAGTCCCTAAACAAAATTTTGGTTAAGGTTATAAAGAAGGTGTTACAGGATCATAAAAGGAGTTGGGACAACCATCTCAATTATGCACTTTGGGCCAACATGATTTCACCCAAAAGATCAATAAGTAAATCTCCTTTTCAGCTTGTTTATGGAAATGATGCAATCTTTCCCACACATTCAGCTTTTCCTATCATGAAGTTCTTACAAGAATCTAATGAAGAGGTAGATGATTTTAGTAGAAGGATAAATCAAATTATAGAACTAAATGAAGACAGGGATGAAGTTCACTATAAGCTTAAGAAATATCAAAACAAGATGAAAAAAGTGTTTGATAGAAAATATAGAGAAATGGATTTTAAAGAAGGTGATTTGGTACTAAGATGGGATGCTAGAAGAGAAGACAAAGGGAAACATGACAATTTTGACAACCTTTGGTTGGGACCATGTAGTATTGCTCAAGTCAAGGGAAACAACTCTTTCATTTTACAGAATTTGGAAGGACAATATTCCTCATTGCCTATCAATGGGAGATACTTGAAACATTATATTTAGTATTGAGAGGTTTTCATTCCATCATCATTGTATTTTACCAGAGTGTTTTATTTTACATGCAGTGTGTATTTGTTTCAATAGAAGACCCCATTAGCTCAAGGAGAAGGCACATGGATCTGCAAGTTCTTTGCATCCTATAGGAGGAAGCAGTCCCCAGTTGGAGCTGATGTTGTAACATGCTTTATTTTTGATAAGGTATTTTTATTTTACAAAGGAGAGTATTTTAAAAAATAAAGAAAAAATGAATATTTGAAAAAATAGAAAATAAAAAAATGAAATAAAACCCCATCAAAAGAAAATCAAAAGATTTTCATAAGTGTGCTTGTTTAAATGCCACTTAATGAATAAATTTCATTTTGTAATAATAAAGGTTGGTTTGGAGTTTGTTTTTATGCCACAACCTTTTCACTGATCTAAATCAAACTGTGTAATCTTGATCATATCATTTAAAATTTTTGTATTAGATTAGAGAACAAATTCAACCAAATAGTTTAATCTTGGTTGAAAATCAGAAATTAGGATGGATTAGGATAAATAAAAGGCCTAATTTGCTTAAATTTTTGCCTAAGTAATGATTATATTAGGCTAACAATAGTTGATTAATGTATTAAGGGAAGCTAGTCTAAATGCGCTCATGATTACACTAATTCTTATTATTGTTAATTACCCCGCTTAAGTGGTGATTAATTATTGTAAAGGGTCATATGTAAATTCTTTTTAAACCAAGCTAATATAAGACAGAGATGTTTGTCGGCAAGTGTTAATTATCGAACCAAAATCAATGGCTGCCACCCTTCCTGCCCAGATCAACAACGGGGAAGCGCTTTGCACACCACCACTACGAAATGAGATAACAATGAGTGGGGGGGGGTGCGAAAAGCGGTTTCATTCACCTGAGCTCCCCACCTATGTGTCGCCCTCTCAACGCTTCACACCCCCCTACTTTAAACTGCTTATCACTACCCCCCCGTCTGAAATCCGCTATTCTCACTCCCGCTTCTTCCGATACCACCTCAACGTCCAATACTTTCGTACCACCTTCGTCCAATCCTTCCATTCCACATGCCCTCCACCTATTTTCATAGTTGTTCCTGTTAACCATTCCCACTATCAGTTGCTGAATAAATGATTATCCATTTCCGAATAAATTCTTTCCCGTGGTACTATAAATGCTTATCCGTTGCTACAATTCTTTCCTGTTAAGTTATTAATTTGCCGATTAGCCCATTATTAACAAATTCTACTGAAAGGTAGCTTAAATTTCCCTATAAATACTCATTGTTCCCATTACAACTTCTTTTCTAACTGTTCCATTGCTTCTAAATTTATTTAGTTTCCCGCAAATTAGCTATTGAGCCAAGTTTGTAACCTGAATCATTTCTTAGCTATCTCTATAGTTTTATATCATATTACCATTTATGTCTAATATTATGGCTCCTACAAAGAAGGAAAAATATTCTGTTGGTTCTTTTTCAGCACAAGAAAACCTACAAACTCCCGATCCTCTTGACCTAGACCTTATCCCATTAGCCGATCAATACTTCAAAACCACAGATATTGAGTGTGAATTTGACATGCTCGAATCACACAATCGGCTCAAACAAACATACCTTGATTCAGAGGATGAAATAAACCTATGGGAATCAAACCTTCCTCTGTACATGTTTCCCCAAGCTCTTTCTTTACTTGATTTAGTTATCTAGTGTCAATATAAGTATAATCCCTTGCAAAGAATAGTAGTGGCTTAGAATGGTGATATTCTGATAACCATCACTACAGAGAGCATCAAAAAAATGCTTTTGATACCTAAGAGTGATTCCCTCAGCTTTTTCTCCCCTGAAGATTTGATCGACCTATATCACAAACTTAGATTCCCTCAGAGAGCTCAGATATTTGAGATTTTTCTCCCTGAAGATGCCGAGCTTCCCAAGAAAAATCCTCCTTACCCAACATCCATGTTTCTAGAGAGAGCCAAGAAAATTATTTCCCTCATTTCCTGCCTATTAGGCTACCCATCAGATCAATGGGTAGATGAGGCTAGCTTATGAATATCACAAATGAAGGAGTATCTCTATCAGAACTACAAAAAGATCAGAGTATATGGGTGTAAGTTGGCTCCATATAAGTTTCCAAAGTATGTTCCAATGAGAATTTTCTCTTTCAAATATATCAGGCAAATGATGAATATGGATGAGCTACATTTCATCTCAGGAAAGAGAAAATCATAGTTTAAGATTAAAGCACAGTTTGGGTCATTCATTTGCAACACCAGATAAACTGGCTCAAAGGTAGATTCCATACTAAAATAGATGGGTTTTCAACCCATCTTCACTTGGTCCAATGATCCATTCAACATTATTTCAGATTTAAGGGTGGAGCTTAAGACTACTCCTTATAATCATACACCTAGGCCTGAGATTGAGAAATTTAGAAATCAGGAATATTGGGAAGAGAATACTCTTCAAGACGTAAAGGAAGAACTCCCACCTCCTTCTACTCATCAGACTCTAGTTTCTCAAACTAAGCCTGACAAAAGGCCTAGGGAAGGATCATCATCATCAATAATTGGAGAAAAGGAATTCATCCATTATCAAAAGAAACCAAGGATTGAATCAAAGGGTACTACTACTACTACTACAAATCAAGGTCAAACGAAGCCTATTATCATCAATATGGATGATTCACATGTATCTATAGGCATTGAGGAGCCTATAATTACTACTCCTTCCTCTTCTACTTCACAAAATTTGCTAGAAATTACTCATTCTACTAGACCAAGTGAAACAGAGGAGTCAAATGTTTTCACTAACTTTCTTGAGATCAAGCAGAAGAATGAAGCTTTAAAAGCTAATGTCTATGCATAGTTTTGGAAGCAGACTTCCACTTCACAACATAGGTTACTGACATCATTTTACAACGAGAAGGGAAGAATTCAGATGGCCTCTCTGCAGGCTCAAATAACTTTTCCCAAAGGTTCTTCTGATTATAAGAAAACTATATTCTCATTTGATTCCAATCAGATTCATCCAATTGACCAAATGTACATGCATAAGAAGTATGGTGAGATGCTATTCTCAACCATGACCAACATTGCTATGGCATTGTCTAAGATTAAAACTACTCTATCCAATGTGCAGTCTTAATTAAAGATTGAGAAAATATCATCTCTAGCTAAGGATAGTAGGGTTAAGTCATTGGAAGACTTACTGATTAAAATAGGATATGACCCTACTGATGTAAAATAAGTAAAAGATGTAATCAGAAGGAAGAACACAAATATTGCAAAATTGAGAAAATAGTTGAAACTGCCTTCTACAAAGGACCCCTAGACTAAGGAAATAGCAAAGACCGAACAAAATAAGGAAGAAATTCTCAAACTAATGATTGAACAAAATGTACAGTTTAAAACCATGGAGGAACAAATTGAGAAGTTTCTTAATGAAAAAGAGAAATTTACTCAATTATATAGCCCCCATCACAACTATTCCTATTACATATTCACCAGCCACAGGGGAATCTACATCAACAACAGAGGGTTTGAAAAAAATTTCACAGGAACTCATTCATAAAAAGCAAGAGAATGAAAGGCTCCATAAGAAATTTGATAATTTGGAAGAGAAGAGAATAAAGAATGACAATTTGTATGTTGAGGAAATGCAGAAAACGCACAGGTTGAAAAGAAGGATCAAAGAGTTGCAGATTCAATCACTGATGGCATATACCTTGGCCGAAGTCAATGAAAGCATTTGGGCAGACATTTCTCAAGCCATTACTGAAATATGCCGATCCATTCAGATTGTTTTCGAGTAGGAGGAACTCATAAACAAATTTCAAGTAGTCATTGATGAAGTGAAGCATTTTATTAAAGACAAACCAAGTGAGGCCACTGACATGATCAAAGTTCTTAATTCAAAGAGCAGAGGTGAGTTGAAGCAAATACAAATTGTGGAAAGAACAAAAACTATTTTAGAGATCAAGAAGGTTCTGCAAAAGAAAAACTTCATGGCACAACTAGAAACTAAATGTCAAGCATTAAGGACCTCTGTTCAAATGTTTCACTTTAAGTTTAATTTACTTAATCAGAGAGGATTGCTATGATTAATAGCTCCAAATGATAGGATTATTAGTTTGGAGGAATACTTCCAGAAACTTTACAACATAACAACTGATAGATCAATTTTTGCAAGCATAAAAGGGCATATTACAGAGAATCAAGCATTGGAAGCTTTAGATTTTGATTTGACCATTAAGCATGAAATAAAACATCTTTTTATAAATAAGCCCACTTTTGAGGAATACATAGAAGTTGATGAAGTTTACGTTAAGTTGGTAAATCTCATTATACCAAGTGAACAAATATGGGATCACTTCTGTGAAGTAATTGAGTAACTTTCATATTTAATCGGCAGATAGATGGGCAACACTTTTTGGGGACCAGTCATCAACATATTCCTAAAGAATAGTGCCACCACTTATTAGTTTTCAATTTCCTATTATTTTGTACTATTTTTGTAAAATTTTGTAAGAAATATCTCTGGGAGATATTTAGTTTCATATAAATAGCTCCTCATTCGAGTTATTATGAGTTGAACCCTTGTATGAACTTGGGAGTAGAATTGTAATCCAACTGGAGATTTGCTGCAATTAATAAAAGTATTCTGAATTTGCCTTCTATAGCTTGTCCTTCCTGTGAGTTTTTTTTTGTGATATTTCATAATGTTTTCTTCATATATTTAATTCTTTACGAAAATCCCTGGGTAAGATCAAACTGAGTTTCAGTCAGTCTTAAATCCCCTGTGCAGTTATAAATATTAATCAGGGACTAGTTTATGAAACTATCTGTTATTGCAAACTCCCCTTTATCTATTAATTGCCACACCCTTTGCATTTTCTTAAATATATTTTGCTGTGTCAATAAAAATTGGTTACTTATATTCATTCTTATGGCCAATTAAATATTTTGTCTAAATATTTAACATGTTATACTTCAACAAATTCTACTAATTATCCACTTTAAATCAAATTACTATTTTGGACAAATAAACAACCCTTTTAATTAATTATGCAAGTAAATAGGTTCAAGCACCTGTTTTCAAATCATTCATAACTAAGGTCATCCAATTTTTTTTTAAAAACAACCAAAATATTTTATATGCTCTGGCATGACTAATTGACCTAGAGTCATCTCAGAGGACAACAAGCTAGAGGTTACCTTTAGGGACTGCACATTAACCTGGTATATGAAGAACCAGAGCACGACTCCAGATGGATAGACCAAGTAATTAAATGAAATAAAGTTGGAATTGATTATGAAGTTTTAGAAGCCGAAGTCAGAATGTTAATGCATTATGGAGTTGAAAGAGATTAAGCAAGGTCCAAGTGATTATGTCTGGGATTTCAACCAAAGATTCAAGATCCTAAAGGATAGGTTGACCTTCGAGATCCCAGATGTGGAAAAAAAGGAGTGGTTCATTGATAGAATACTTCCACACATTAGAGTTCCCCTAACACAATAATGAATCAATTCATAATTAGAAGCACTAGAGATTGCACTAAAGTTAGAAGCCTCTCGAGCAGGAAATGGGGAAAATAATGGTATGGCGCAAGTGCAGTCTCACCTTGCTGCAAGAATATCCAATTAAAATATTTGACTAAGGGAAAAGAGAAATGGGAGGTTGCATGGTGTACCATATACAAGTTAGGTCACCATAGGAATGAGTGTAATTTGTTGATAGATTACATGGTAGCATGCACAACTAATCTTCTTGTGCAGGGTAGAGGCTTATGGTGCAAAGTCTGTTGAGTGTGAGGCCATACCCCACATAACTATCTAATGATGTATAAATATGAGGTTCCTGTACGCAATGTATTTAATGACTTTTTGAAGTCAAGGGGACATGATATCTACCACTTCCATGCATTAGAGTTGATGCATGAACGCACTTTTGATTCATTCTGGGTATAGAGACTCGAGGGAAATGAAGCCATGAAAACAAGTTTCTATCAACTAGGGTATAATCAAGATGGTCAATACAATCATCTTAATCGAGGACAAGGAATGGAAACTAGAGTCCTTGGAGGACCAATGAGAGGAAGAGGTAGATTTGGAAGAGGTTAGGGACCAAATATTTGTTATAATTGTGGATAGCAGGGGCATTTCGCGTGGGATTTTCCTAACCTTTGTTGCACATGTACCTATTACAACGATATGGATCATGTGAATGATAATTTTCCACATCTGATTACAAAATGGCAGGAGATGAAGGGGATGAATGTACAAATGATAATAGTTGATCCCTATAGATCTCAACCATGAGCTGAAGAGGAGACATTAGGACGAGAGTTGATGCTGCAAATCTTGGGACTCAACATCTGTAGTGGATAAGGAAGTTTGTTGAACCTCCTCCAAATGTTGATCTAGCCAAAGATAAGGTGACTTATAAAGAAGCATGAAGGGAAATGGTCATTATAGAATGGGATATTCATGAGGTACTACAGGAGTTTGCAATGTCAATTGTGTATGATGACACTGCTTGTAGAGAGTTTTAAGTGGAGGTAAACCTGATTGAAAATCTACTATAGAGTTTCCTTGAATTAGTACGGAATGAGAGGGTGTTGGAGAAATTCAAGATAATGATTGAACAATGCACCAAGGATAATGAGGTGGTTTCTACTTGAAATTCATCACACATAGTAAACTAGGTGGCATGAAGGAAGTCAAAAAGTAAAGAATTTAGATTTGGCACTAAGGTGGGAGGCTATTGTATGGAAAATATCAAATTGGATTTGGTATCTGATGTGAATATTATACCGAATAACACATGGGAGATGATTGGGACGCCGAAGCTAACATGGTCCTCAATCCAGTTGAGGCTAGAAAATCAACACCACAACTGCATGATTGATAGATTGATGGATGTACTGGTAGATATTGATGGAGTTAGAAGAACTGCTAATTTGGAGGCCATAAAAATCACTGATGACACTGATCCATACCCTGCTCTCTTGGGAATCAATTGGGAATTTGATAACCAAGTAATTATAAACTTGAAGAAGAGTTGAATGATCTTCGAGGCAAGAGAAGTTTAACTAGTAGAACCTTTAGATTCAAGGAAAGGAGGCTAGTACATTGAGCTAGTTAGGGGGGATCTAAGTGAGAGGAGTTGGATAACATTTACATTTTGACGACCTACAGGGAAGATTATGTGAATTCTACTATTGATGGAATGCTTAGTTGGCACAGCATGGGGTCCTGTAATTATTACTTAGATGTTGTGTTAGGTCCCTATAATACTATTGTAGCCCTTATATTTTTATATAATTAAAAATATTTTATTTTTGAATAGATTATATTATATTAAAAATAATTTATAAGTTTTTTCTCTTATTATAATATTTTATTTGCAGTATTTTTAAAGTTAATTATCAATTTTCATCATTATTTAGAATATGATAAATAAATATTTTTAATTGGAAAAATGCTAACTTAATCATTGAATATGATATCATGTTCTAAAATGTGATTGGTTCTTGTAAAGTTGATTTTGATAATACATTTTTTGTTTTGAGATTCACTGTTGACCTCAAAATTTCCCCAATGGAATCTTCCATGTTGGTAATGTTTCTAAACTCCGATGTAGAAAATTTGATTCAACATTCAGATGACACAAATATAGATAGCTGTAATCATGGTGGAAAAACTAACTTGGACGAGGAAGATATCAAGAAGAGGCTATAAAAAACAATACTTGTTGAAATAATGTTGTTAGCTTAGTGGGTCCCGACCCAGGTTCAGATTTAAGTTTTCCAAACAAATCCCTACACTACTGGCCCTTTAGGCATCAACTCGCGGAGTGTAGACTGAAGTCTCACCTGAATGAGTATGGGGTGATGCTGGAACCAAGTTTTCTCACCCAGAGATGAGCATGATGTCATTTTATGCCCTAAACCTAATTTTGTGTAGATCGATAAGCCTTTAGGGATTATCGATATAACTTCCCTTAATCAGATTCTATACCTCCGCGAACGTTCATGATTGTCTTTCGTGGACCCTAAATTGGTGAATCAACTAATTACGTGCCTCTGTGATTACTCCTAACTCTGTATTTACCCAGATCAGCTTAAGTGTTCAATAACGTTAACATGAAGCAAGATATTCTTCATGTAAACAATTATTATTACTTGCATTCTTATGACAACATAAATCATATAAAATTGCACATCAATACAGTATTAATTCATAAACCCATCATTCATCACAACAATAAGCACATTCACTCACAATAGAAATAGATAGACAAAACACAAGAAATGTTGTAATAACTTCTTTATTAATACTTTAGTTCTTCTTATAGACTCAAGACTTCCCTGCACACTCAGCTGCAGACTCTACTCTAGGCCTCTGTGCACATAGATGCAGAGCCTCTCTTCTAATCTAATAATTCTTCACTCTTACTCTTAATGACCCATTACATTCATCTTCATTGATCTCTACTATCTATGCCTTAGACTCTCTAAGACTCTTCTTTTTATACAATCCCATGGTCATGACCATGGGTAGGACTATACAAGACAAAAAAACTTACATAAAAGAAGGGTAAAAACCTTTATGGCACTTTACCATCTACGTGCTCCATGAACACATCTTGCGGAGACTTTACACTTTTTACAATAAAACTTGGGTTTTTGCCTCAAAATTGACCCTGTCTCAACAAGCCCCCAACACAAATATTGTGACTCGCCCCCGATTCACTTGGCTGGCACGGAGATCTTACTGCAGAGACCTCCCAACTCTACTTGAGCCACTACTACCTCAGTTGCGCCTTATGGGGTTGCCTGTTTGATCTGTTCCACCAGCTGCTCTATTGCTGGTCCTGTGTTGTCTTCCTTGATTTTTTGCTGAGTTAGATATAGGCTTGCTAGATTTTCCTCAATGGTGGCGGAGATAACAAAGGCCTCATCTAGTCAAGGCCCCAATTTGACCTTAAGGACTGCCTCTTTCATTTGCACTGCCTCCACCTATTCAAGCAATTGTTTTTCCTCATAAAGCTTGGCTAGTCGTTGTGATATAGCAATGGTGCGCGCCATCGCTCTTACTTCATCACACTGCTATTGTAATTCATGAGATTACGTGTTTAACCTCTGCAGGTTAGGATCTTCCTGCAGTGTCGTGACTACCTCCATGAAATTCTTAAAGAGCACGGTGCAATCCCTCACCGCAACGTCTATTGCTGCAACTCCATCCTTCACAACGGCTTCATGTTGTTCTCTGACCTCTAGTGGAGTTGAATGTTGTGACTTCAAATCGAGCTCTGTTATCTCAAGGTTCAGTTCAAACTGAACCTTGGCCACTTTCATCTTCGTGTCACACACCTGCAACCGGCTTCCTGATCTTCACTTCCACTGGTGCTTCCTCAGGGATATGCAGTTCAGGGACTATCCTGCAAGCCTCAGCCACCACGGCTGCAGTTTGTTCATTTTGCACCAGAACCTTCTTCAATTCTTCCAACACTGTTGTATTCTCCATGAACATCTATTCGTTGTTAACCTCATAGTCACTGATCATGCTCAGCGCGTGCTACTCTCGGGCCTTAATTTCTACGATCACACTTGCTTGCAGTGTGTGAAGGAACTCACTAGGATGCATGGCCAAGTTGAGGCCCACTTTCAACAAAGTGTTGAAAATAGCCTTGTCAGCGACCACCTTTGTGTTCAAAGCTACATTAGGAAGCGTGACTACCCAGAGATCCATTGACCGAACCATCTCCGCTGCTTGAGTGGTCCCTGGGGCCAAAATGGTTGATGCAGTGCTGCTCTGTCCTGCACTTGCCTAGAGTCTAGTTGTTTGGATCTGTAGCTCGCACATACCCATCTTTATGGTGACCAATGCTTATTTCTACAATAGTTCTACCATTGTATCTCACACCTTATCACCAATATCATCCAAGTCACCCTATGTCAAGGTAATTGGATCTAGCGACGACTTGGTGGCTTTCATATTTTTGCGTGGTCCTTCGTTTTCCTGCTCCCTATACCGCTCCAATCGGAAGGGAGTGCTTTCTTGTTGATCTCCACCGCCCTACTTTGACCACTCTTCCTCCTCCATTTGGGGTGAAGGAGACTTCTAACTCTTTTCAGACCCGCGCTCTTCCTACTATGTCTGTTCTTTTACGGTGCGCTCTGCATCTACCCGGGCCTTCTCCTCGGCCTCTTTCTTCCTCTTCTCAGCTAACAGCTGAACCTTCTACCTGGCCACTTCCTTTTTCTTTTTCTTGGAAAACTTTTTAGTCCTGACGGCCTCATCGGATGCAACATGCTAGTCGTTTGGCCAATGCTTAACAAATTTTGCAATCACATCATCCGTGGCCAGGTAGGGTAAGTCAAACCATTTCTGTTCGTGGTCCTTGTGCACCTAGATGTAAATATGGTGGAAGTTCGCTTTGATCTCCGCGTACCCTGATAGTTGCTCGAACATGGTTGGTGACAGCCACAAATTTTGGTTGATGGCCATGCGAATACTCACCTCCATCAGCACCCAAAAGACTTTGCTTTCTGTTACTCGTGTAACATCTTTTGTGGCCGAAAGAGATGCAAACTTTGCTGCTTCTGGTAAATCCTTCTCCATAGGAGGAAACTTGCTATCCTTCAGAAAATCCCACGTGAACAGCGCTATTGAGAGAAACAACCACGAATAGTGAAAGGTCTTACTATCATTCCATGCCTCTCTGCAGTTCACGAGAAACTCACTACATAGGTTACATGAACTGTACGCTCTCCGCGCACTGAGTCGCCAATGAAACCATTAGTTCCAGTACCTCGTCAGCGCAACACTTTCTCATCACCTTGCCAGCCAAAATTTGCGTGGCAATATTGACTGTGGGTCAGTAATGCTGGTAACTGAATACCCGCGCATCTTTTTGACAAGTTTAAACTTGTCCTTCATCTTCTCAGCGAGGTCGTGCTCGCTCGTCTTTCTGCCAAATGCCTTGGCCGGGTTCAATCCTGAGTGCGATAATAATGTGATCCTATGGATTAGCATGTCTGTGATAGGGGTTGACTCATTTAACCACAAGCACACATCATGCACCATGCAAACAGCTGCTTGATGACAGTCAGGTTGATATTTGACCGATAATAGTGTGAAACACATAACAGGTTCAGCAACCTTGACTTGTTGACTTCGTGAATCCATTCCACCGCTCCAACGCAGTGACACTAGAGTCCTTGTAGAAAACCCTCTGCATGAAGGTGTCAGTAGCAAGGTGGGGGAACCGCTCATGGTCTGCCAAATCCCAGTCTTCAAGCTTCAAGTGTGGGACTTGCACCAAGCGCGAACCTTCAAAGGTGATATTCTCTAGCAATAGGGGTGTGTTGAGGGAGAATTGTCTGACATCTGGGTCCTTTAGGACCTTCACCTTTCCCTTTCACGGAGGGATATACTCTGACAGCTTTGAAATAGGGTCTACTCCTTCAATATCTAAGTCTTCCACGCCTTCCTCCATTTCCATATCTACCACCTTCCCCTTCTTCTTCGCACTCGACTTCTCTTTCCTTTGGGCTTGGGTAGCTGCATGTTTCCTCAGTGACTCACACACTGACCTTGACTTCTTTTGCTTATCCTTCTTCGGCTTGGGAACTCTCTTGTTGGCGTAGGCTTTGGCCTAGGCAACCTCGGCGCCGTAGGAACTGTTGCTAGAACCTCCATACACATAACCTCAGGGGAAACTCCCTCAGAGGCAATAGACCCTCCAGCACTTGCAGTTTCTGCAGGACCTGGTCCTAACATGATGTCACGGATAAGATTTTTTTCTGACTCATAATACTGATCGAACATGGGGCTTGTGAGAAAATCCTCAAAGAACTCACCGTTCATACGCAACAAACATCACAACTCGGAAACTCTCGAAATACTAAGTGTTTCTTGCTGGGAAGCCACACGTATTTTATAGGTGAATTTGAATTCAAATTGGACTGTTCCCACCACAATCCATTCGTAAATGCAAGATTGCCGGTATATTTCCAAAGATTTCACTCTTAATTTGAGCCTTAAATGCCTTAAAGGCCAACCACCCTCTCCTCTTAATCATCTTCTGGCAGTCAAATCATGAATATTGATAGTAATGGTTACTTTCTGGCTGCACTGCGCATTCTCTCGTCCTATAGTGCATCTCCCTTCCGCTTCTTGTGGTATCATGACACCCTCCTGTTTCGCGTAGACCCCCGGTCGCGCAACTCTACAACCTGAGAAGTGTAGTTTATAGTCCCGCGCCTCCTTGCAGCTGCCTAGACTGCTAAGATTGTGCTACCATCATGTAGTCATTGGGCTGGATCCCCGGTGTATGGCTTCAATTGGCTTCCACTTACTTTCTCGAAAATGGATCTCCATTCAATTTCACAATCTAAACTGCTCCACCATCAGTAATCCCTTTGATCACATCTAGCCCCAGCCAGTGCATCTGAAATTTTCCTAGAAATTTATCAAACTTGCTATCATATAATAAAACTAAATCATTTACCTTGAAGGTGCACAGTTTTATGTGCCAATTGTGCCATGCCTTTTCGCATTCCTTCTGAACCTGCTGATGGAATCCAACCAAAAATCTATCTTCCTCGAGCTCGGTCAGCTGTGCGAGCTGCTCTTCTAAGGCTGCGTAGTCCAACATCCCTGTGAATGCCGCTATGCATAGAATAGGCACGATATAATCCATAGGCATCATAATCTTTATGCCATAGACCAGCCTAAAAGACATCTCACCATCAAGCTTCTTACAAGTAGTTCTATAGGCCCATAACACAGGTGGTACACACACGTCCCAATCATTCCTCTGCACATTGTAAACCTTTGTCAGTGCGTTCTCCAATATCTTATCAAATGCTTCAACCATCCCATTGGCTTGAGGGTGATATGGTGTACTCTTCTGATGATAAACTTGGAATTCTTTTGTCAGCGCGCTGATCGTTTCATTAAGGAAGTGCGTATCGTAATCACTCATTAAAATTTTTGGGCAACCAAACCTAGTCAACACATACTCAGACATAAATTTTGCTATTGTTTTCCCTGTATAGTCCTTTACAGGCTACACCTCCACCCATCTAGTCAAATACTCAGTTGTGGTGATGATATATCGTGCACCAGTCTTCTTTCCTGGAGGCTGAATCGGTCCTACAAAATCAATTGTCCATTTCTCAAATGGTTGTAATGATACCTATGGATTCAAAGGCAACTCATCCCTCCGCGATGGGCTACTAGTTCTCTGACATGCATCCCGCATCCTAAAATATTCTTTGGAACCCTTATGCAATGTTAGCCACCACAACCCAACGCGTAAAATCTTTTGCGTTGTTTCTTTTCCTGCATAATGGCCTCTTGTAGCTCCTCCATGAGCTTCAGCTAGGATACTTGTTCATTCAAAAGTAGGCACATAGCGTTGCAGTATCTCATCCGATCCCATATTATACAAGTGATCTGCAATAACAGAAAAATCTGTCGCACGCACCACCAGTTCCTTCTTCTGTTGACTCGTGTATCCCTCTGTGGCCATTACTGTATTCAGGAAGTGGAAAATGTCTACAAAATGATTGTCTGCTATGTGCACTGCAAAGAGTTGGGCGTCAGGTAGCCCCTCCCCTAAATTGGTTGGATTCTCTCCTGCTTCTGCATTCAATCAAATTTTCTTCACAATTACTTCGAAATCATACTCCTAAAACAACAACAACCATCTGCATATTTCCCCCCCAACACAGGCTTGTTGACAAGGTACTTCAATGCAGAATGGTCTGTATACATCTTAAATTGTCCACCTAGCAGGTAATGTCAGAACTTCTGTAGCGTGTACACCATAGCCAACCCTTCACACTTTGTTGTCGAGTAATTCTTTTCAGCCTTAGACAGCTTCCTGCTCACAAATTCTATCGGGTGATCCAATTCTCCGTCTCCAACCTGTGTCAGCACTGCTCCCAACATGATACATATTGCATCCACATGCACATGATATTCCTTCTTCCAATCTGGGAAGACTAAGATCGCGGTGACCATTTTCTCCTTCAATACATCTAGACTCCACTGAGATTCTTCATTCCAACAGAATGTAGTGTCCTTCTTCAATAGCTTTTCCATCGATGCAGTAATTTGGGCATAACTCTTGATGAAATTTCGATAGTATCAAGTATGACCCAATGTTGTGCGCAACTGTTTAACACTCCTTGGCACCTCCAAATTAATTATGACTAAGATCTTAACAAGGTCCACCATCAATCCTTGTCTGCACACTACATGACCGAGCAAGATTCCTAAAGGGATGAAAAATAAGCACTTCTTCAATTTTAGTGCAATATGATACCTCCAAAGTGTATCCAACATCAAGCGCAAACTAGCTACATGGTGTTTTACTAGTCCAAACATTGTCCAATCATCAAGTTACACTTCTAAAAATTTGTGAATGAACTCTTTGAATGCCCTCATGACTACGCGCGAGAAAATTGTTGACACATTCTTAAGTCCAAAAGGCATTACCGTATATTGAAAGCATCCCCACTCAGTCGTGAAGGTAACCTTACTCTTGTCTTTTGGCGCGATCTTTATCTGATGGTATCTAGAGAAACCATCAGTGAACGAATGTGATTCTTGTCCGCCAAAATTATCCAATACCTCATTCGTGAACAGAGTTGGAAAAGGATCATGAACGCAAGCATTGTTCAGTTTCCTGAGATCTATGTAAATCCTTATCTCATCTTTCTGCTTCTTTTGATGAACTACCATTGGACTCACCCAATCGGATTCCTCCACTGGTTCAATAATACCATTGTCAACATCTTGTCCAACTCCAAGCAGAACTTTTCCTTATACTTAGGATTAAGGTGATATGGCCTTTACTTAACAAGCTTCCCGTCTGGTTTCAAAGTTATTTTCATCACTCCCAAATCACCTGTGATGCCTTTTAAGTCTGAAAACTTTGTGGGAAACAAATCCTGATATTGGTGGAGCAAATCAACAACCTTATCCACCATAGCATCATCCCAATAGTCCCCTATCTTCGCAAACTTCGGCTCCGCCTCTGTGCCAATGTTCACTTGTCTACTTTTCAATGGTGCGGTGATATCTAGATTCTCTATCTGTGACCCCTCAGCTTCATGGTGACCTTCTGCCTCTGGGATATTAATGTTCCTTGGATCCTCGTCTTCCTCTTCAGCAATCACATTGTAGCACTCCAGTGCATGGCGCAATTGGGTGGTCCAATCTGATGAATCAAATCCAGGGGATCTTGCGGTATTCTGAAGATCACTGCCTTAAACTCCTGTAATGCTTCGTCAATACATTCGAACCCATTTTCAAAGTTGAATGTCATTAAGAATCCCTGTCTCAAAATGTCCCACTCATCAGTGCCATGGCAGAGCTCTGTTTCCAGGTACCAATTCATTGGTATTACATCCAAAGTGTGATAAAACAAATGTATCCATTCTGGTTGCGGTTCTACTCCATAAGCGTCAGTCTATTTTTCTAAGTGATTTCGCGGGTCACTTCTCCCATCATATTTATCTGTCAATCGCATTTTTGTGTGACCAAAATGCAACCTCATCATTCTTTGATATTCATGCCATCCATCAAAATTGTATTTATGCGTACCCCACCATCTTGCGGGCGTAGCACGCAATGCCAAATTCAAGGCTTGGAAGCGATGCTTCTCTAGTACTTCCCTTTCAAATGCATCCAAAAATTTATCTACGTAAGTTAGACCATCATAATAAGGCATACTCCTTACCTCTGATGATACACAGTGCAATGATTTAGTTATCATGTTACAACGCAACGTAGATACTTCATGCAATCTATTCTATCAATGTTCCAACTCCTCATCTGAATCTGATGTACAAAACCTTCGTGGTCCCATGCAATGTGTCCATTTGCTATCAGATTCACCCAACCTTGGTCTCACGTTGTTATTTTGTAGATCTAGTCCAAATTATCGTCACTTTCATAATCGCGGACCGGTTCAATGTAGCACGGCCCCTCTACAGGGTCCAAAGGTAATACTATGCGAAGCGATTTCCTCTCAAATAACATTGTCTACTTCTTCAGATTGATCACCCCATTTATGTCAATAGCCCAATCAATCCCAAGGAGCGCAGGGTAGGGATTGTTGTCATCGACAATCTCTATCACTTTGAAGTTAGCCAATGCACTCGCGCCTTCAATATCTACTGTCACTCCTTGCAATCTTTCCATGGGGATAATATTCTGTTGATTTTCCATCCTCTATTGAATCAGAGACCACTGCAGCGCATGTATCCCCATTCTTTCCCATGTTTGTTTATTTAAAACATTCACATCCGACCCAAAATCTAAAATAGCTTGATCCATTTCGTACTCCCCTATTTGCGCAATGAGCCTCATCTCGTGCCCTGTTCTTGTCTTATGCTTACCAATTTTTCTGACTATTTGAGGTCCTTCAAGATAATTTTATTTTTTGGCACACTTATTTATCAACTCTTGGAATCCCTTCATGGCCTTGCTATCACGAAGCAGCTTCATACATGTCTCCAAGAACGTGGCAAGCATGGAGGGGTCCATTTCTTCAGACAACTAATTCTGACTTCCTGAGGTAGAGGCCTCAGGGAATCTTTTCTTCACTTCCATGAAAGTTTCTTTCACACTTTCTAAATCAAATCCAACCTCCTTTTCTAGAGCTTTGTGGACCCACTCACTTTCTTCAAGATGCTTTCTTTTATCCTCGCCAGACGCCATTCCACTCTGCAACACTATATTCACATTAGGATCTTCTTCGCAGGGTTCAACCCTCATTATCTGCAAGTTCTAGGTAGGCTGCTGAGGCTGCATCCCCTTTTCCCACATCTTAGCTATTAATACAGGGAAGTCTTATATAGCATGGTCAAACTAAGTACAATATCGACACGACATGTGCGTCGGGTTCATTCACTCTTATGCATAGTGTCTTGACACTCCACACTTGTAGCAAATAACTTGCCCTCAACCTCTCGTAGGTCCTCTTCCTCCTCAACCTTGTCTGCACCCCTGATATCCTCCTTGCGCTCCCCTAACACCTTGATCTGGAGGTTGATTTTATGTTTGCATCCGATACACAGGCATTCTCTCCATCATTAACTCATATCTACGAAAGTTGTGCTCATCGTGACCCACCGATTTACAGAAGTTGCAGAAGAGTTGTTAGGTGTCTGTACAAATTTCTGCATCAAGTGACAATTGTTTTTCAACTGTTTTCTAGCTACTTGACAGATAACACACCACAACGCAGGTACTGTACTTGGCCTGGCTTGAGCTTACGGCCTTAGAGGCATCGACCCTCCCCCTGCAACATAATTCGTGAAGACACGATAGTGATCTTTATCATGCCCTTGGCTTTTATACTTCAGACACCAAAATTATTAGTGGACCTTTGGTCGAGTCGCTCTATCCTTCTTCAGACTTTGAAACTCTAGGCAAATATTATGCATCTCCGCGTGAATCTACTGAATTCCCAAAGCAACATCTTCAATTGGTGTCTCATGAAATCTCATCGCAATCTCCAGGGCTTTTGCATGGGTCCCAATCTTTTGCTATGATAAAGCAACCCTTAGGTGAGGTAAGAGCGAAGCTACAAACAATTCGTGGTGCTTTCCACCCGTAAGATTCATGTTGGCTTTGTGGACCTTGCATTTCAATCTCCGATCCAGCTCCCAATGTGTCTCGCCAGGATTCATCATGATTTCCTTGAATCCAATGTTTGATTTCGCTTCAGACTTGGTCCTCCTGAATTCCTCATTGAGGGTAGTCTGAATGTCTGCCAACAGAGCCATCGGGTTATCGGTGCAGTACTTAATGTACCACGTTAGTGCGTGATCCTGTAAAGAAGTAAACAATGTTGCTTTCTTCATCTAATCATCTGCAATATTCTGGGATTTCCACACAACCTTTTCAATGAACCAAAACTACTCCAGGTTCTCATTTCCCAAGCCCTTGAAAACGAGCAACTTCAATGCATTCACCATATTGAACAGTGGCGGAGGTGGTGGTTGTGTGGGCGAAGGTGTAAGCTGTGGAGGTGAAAACAGAGGTGGTGTGGGTGGATGGGGTATTCACAGGAACCCTTGCCTTATTAACTGGACAACGCTCTGCGGTGAAGCCTGTGATTCTCCTTCATTGTCACTTAGAGGAGGCTCAATCAACGGGCTATATTCAGGGCTTGTTCTCCCTCTATCCCTGAATAAATTTCCACTTCACGTAGCTCCAAACATCAAGGTAATTGCATAGCTCGATTTTCACACAATCATTTTAATCCAAGTATTCAAAGATCTTAAATACTTACCTCGCTGTTCCTTGAAGAAGCATCGCTCTGCTTCATTGTAGCTGACCAAGGTATTGACCATGAATTCTGTCACAAACCCTTTGATGACATGTTCAAGCTAGTTATCGCCAACACACATGATATTATCTACAATGGCTTCCAATCTCCGTATTAACTTTGGGGTCCACACTATTGGACCGTCAAGCCTCCACCTTCCTTGGCCATTTGCCAATTTAACGATCCACTCATATAGCTCAATTGGGAAGGAACAAAAGAAAATTTCGTGTATCTCTGTGTACAAATACCTGTCCAACCGCTGTTCTTTAGTCAATCGTGGATTTCTATTTTCTTGCACCGCGAATTCGTGGATCTTTCTATATAACCACTCCTCAATTTCTTTCTTTGTTGGATTCCAGTGATGTGACATCACATATCTCTTTATGAAGATCCCAATCCATGCAACAAAACCATTTGTTGGCTTAGTGGGTCCTGACCTAGGTTCAGAGTTAAGTTTTACAAACAAATCCCTACACTACTGGCCCTTTTGGCATCAACCCGGGGAGCGCAGACTGAAGTCTCACTCAAAGCAGTATGGGGGAATGCTGGAACCAAGTTTATGCACCCAGCGATGAGCATGATGTCGTTTTATGCCCTAAACATGCTTTCACGCAGATCGATAAGCCTTTAGGGCTTATCGATATAACTTCCCTTAATCAGATTCTATACCTTTGCAAATGTTCACAACTGTCTTTTCTGAACCGTAAACTAGTGAATCAACCACTTACACGCCTCTGTGATTACTCCTAACTCCGTATTTACTTAGATCAGCTTAAGTTTTCAATAACTTTAACATGCAACAAGATATTCTTCATGTAAACAATTATTATTACTTGTGTTCAAATGACAACATAAATCATGTAAAATCACGCATCAATATAGTATTAATTCATAAACCCATCATTCATCACATCATAAAGCGCATTCACTCATAACAGAAATATATAGACAAAACACAGGAAATGTTGTAACATGTCATTCCTCCTCTATCTAATAACTTCTTTTTCATACTTCAATTCTTCATACAGACTCAAGACTTCCCTACGCACTCAACTGCAAGGGTACGCGCACTTAGCTGCGGACTCTACTCTAGGCCTCTGAGCACACAGCTACAAAGTCTCTCTTCTACTCTAAGAATTCTTCGCTCTTACTCTTAATGACCCATTACATTTATCTTCATTGATCTCTACTGTCTATGCCTTAGACTCTCTAAGACTCTTCTTTTTATACAATCCTATGGTTTGCGGACCATGGGTAGGTTTGTACAAGTCGACACAACTTACATAAAAGAAGGGTAAAACCCTTTATGACACTTTACCATCTACGCGCTCCATGACCACATCTTGTGGAGACTTTATACTTTTTACAATAAAACTTGTGCTTTTGCCCCAAAATTGACCCTAGGGGACCCTGTCCCAACAAATCTGTTGATAATGATTATTACATTGTGTATAAATTTATATGTTTAATAATGATTAAATTAATGACATGATGTACATTTAGGTGGCTCTGACTATAAATATGGCATAAGGTGTCTTCTAACTGAAAGTCATGACTCATTATTACTGTTTTAGTATTATATTTTATGGGTTTTTACTCTCGGTGGCTTATGAACCCATGGTTTTAGTAACCCACGACATTTAATGAAACCCATTTCAATTTTATATATTATTATTATTTATATAACATTTCCTCCTTCCCTTGAGATGTTATGTCCCCAAATCAAAGATAATGAAGGATGTTGAAAAAAAATCTCCATCTCCCAGGAAGCATCCTCTTTTGATAGGCTCTTCCATTCAATGAGATATTTCAAAATTACTTGGAGCATAATTTCTTCTCTGTGGTGGATATGATAAATTTTGCCTCTAACATAACTTTTCCTTTGTCATCCAATGTAGCAAGTGTTGTTGTTGAGTTTTGGTGTTTTATCAATACATTCTTAAGACATGATACATGGAAAACATCGTGGATGCAACTTCTATTTGGATAATCCAGCACATATGCTACTTGGCTAATTTTCTTGATAACTTAATATAGTTCATAGAACTTAGGAGCCAATTTGTTTTTTCCCTTTTTTCTTCAAGTATAATTATTTGTAATGTTGAAGTTTCAAAAATACCCAATTTCTAATTTCATACTCTCTCTCTCTATCTGATGTTGGTCAACTTGTTGCTTCATATGGTTTCTTGCAATATTTAAGTTTTTATTAGGTGTCTAAATAAATTTTTGATTTTCTTCTAATTGATCCCTTATTGCTGGAATTTTTCTCCTTAATAGCAAAGAGCACATCCTATCATTGTGTCATGATATTCAATATCGAGTATAAAAAAATATTTAATCTCATTGCAATATTTTTGTCAACAAAATTATTACTTCCATTGTCTATTAGGACCATCACATTGATCTTTTTTATGTGCCTTTCTAATTTTACTCTATGTGGTTGGGTTGTTCCTATTATGGCTATACTGATGCTTGGACATGGACAAGCCAACATTAAGGAGATCACTCAGTCAGGGCCCCAATTAGACCCTTTTTCGTTTGGTGTTGTGATTCTGATTGGTATATGAGTTTGATTTCCACCTAAAGGCTTACTCCAACAAATGGAGACTTTCAAAAGAATTGTTAATAAAACTTGGATCAATGTAACAAAATGTTCTAAATACAAGAATTCTATCTAAATTATATCAATGTAAATTATCTATTTATACCTATCTCTAATCCTACCTTTACTTCTATCTATATCTTGGGTATTGATATATTGTATGTGAATGACGAATGATCAATAATAAGCATGTAAACATTTCTACACTCTTATTAATAAGATAAAATCTACTAAAAATGAAATAGAATAACACTTAATCAGTCAATCGAATTCTTATGCATTCACAACATTCACATATACACTCTCTAATTACTTCAATAAAAATGCAAATCATTAGTTAAAAGTAACTAGTTCTCAAAATGAAACACCAAAGCAACCAAATGAAGTGAATGATTTTGATTTCATTTAAAAAATAGACAAATAAATTACAACCAGGGAAAATTTTAAGGACAGAAAATTATCTTGAAGTGTAAAAACATTGATGAGTCTCACTAGTCCCTAATATGCAAACTATAAAATGTTTATTGATATATTTGTAAAAATATTCAAATTTATAATGCTTTTATATATACTCTCTATATAATGTTGGTGATTTTGAAGGTAAAATAATTTTATATTATAAAATTGGGGGAATTATTTTTATAGAAAATGGAAATTAGTGAATCTTTTTTTAGAAAAATCATGGAAAATTAGCCCACTTGCAAATATTAGCCCCTCAAATTTTCCATAATTACAACAACAATACCATAATTATTCGAATTCATTGAAGACTTGAAATTGTAGTGGTTAAAGAATTGAAATTTTCAAAAATAAACTTTTTACTACAATGCAAATAGTTTAATTCCTCCAAAAATTCAAAATATTCAAACTCTTCGTTAAACCATTTTTTTGCTTTAAATAATATTAAAACAAATATTAGTAGATCAAATATTAATAGATTGAGGGAAATCCCTCTTTTTCAAGTAATTGGTAACAAAATAGACCATAATATTTGAAAAGATATGTAGAGAAGATAACAAAATTATTGAAGAAAATGACCTTGATGAATCAACTATCTTCCAACATCTATTGGATTGAATTTGGTGGTCTAGAATAGCCATTGATTTATGATAAGGTGAGATATTTCCTTTACAAATCCTCCATTTTGTATTCAAATATTGTTTTACTTTTTGGTCTAGCTCCAACGTTCACCAATAAAGCCAATTGCTAATTTCGAAAAATACTGGCTAATCCAACTAGATTTCCCTGCTATGTAAATCTGTGTGTGACTAGTTTCAACATAAAATGGTGAAGAAAGTTAAAAAAAAATTAATTAATTAATTAAAAATATTAGAAAAAACCATTCTTTAAGTAGACAGTTTCACGGCATTGTCTGGCTTGTTGGACAAGAACGCTTAACAATCACTGATCTAGAAATAACTATGAATTAGGATCATTGATTCGCCAGTTGATTTTTAATACCACATTTGTCCTGTGACCAAATTATGATCTGTTTATACTGATGATGTGCGAGCATTGAGGAAACTCAAACGGAGGAGCCCACGCAAAATTTAGTGTTTCATCGAACATTAGTGTAATATAAACCATAATTGAAAATCATGAGATCAATTAATGATTTGAATATTAGATGATTAACGTAAATTATTATGATTAAGTTTGTAACGACACCATCTCACCAAGTGATGTGTATGCGTTTATTGAAACTGGGCGCCATAGATAGAGAGCACGACAAGAAAAACTCTAGCTGTTGTCATGAAATTTTACGTGTTTTAGTAATGAAGGGTTAATTTGGTTAGATGACATATTTTTGACCTGGGTGATGATGCGGAGAAGTACAACAAGTGGAGTTTGAGTTAGTATCTTACATGGAATTTAAGTCAGTGCATTTATGCCATTTCATAAGGATTTAATAAATTGACAAAATTCGAAGGGCACACTGGGAAAATGTTTCTTATGAGATATGAATATTTCCTGTTCATGCTTATGGGAGGCTAAATTTTTGAAATTGTGCAGTGGTATGAGAGACCTATGAGAGATTGTGATTAAAGGAGAATGGTGAGGAAGCATGGAAACTACTACGAAGTGAGGATGGCGTCAGACAAGAATATGCAGCGTAAAGGACCACTGCACGTAGTTCAACATAGTGCCAACTAGGTGAGGACACGTGCAAGGTAGATATTGGTAGTTAAGATCTAAAGGCATCTAGAGAAGGTGGGAAGGATAGTCATGATTAGAACTATGGGATATATTTGCAAGAAGAGGCAAGTTTCTTAATGGATGAAAGACTGTTAGAAGATATTTTGAGCAAGGACCAACTATCAGTTGTAAAGCGTGGGGCAACTGGGGGTTAGAAAATATTAGGGCCATTAAAATGACATGGTGATTGGCCTAAATGGATGACGATTAGAGGCATAATGATAGAGGAACTACTTAGGGACAATAAGAGGGCCCAAATTCTCCAATTTAGGGTTAGGTAGTTCGAGAATCATCATTACTGTGTTTTTCTAGTGTATTTGCTGCTAGTTGATTTCCTATTGTTTTGTTGCTAGTTTCTATGCCAATGATTGTTTATTCAAATCACGAGTGGGTTGAGATTGAGTATTGAGTTTGGGCTTAAGTGAGCAACCCACATAGAGTTGCTGACACTATGTGGTGTGAAAGAATGTAATGTTTGATTCTTTATAATGCTAGGCTAGTGAACAGTTTGTTTAAAGACCCTTTGTTGTAGCGTGTTGCACACTTTTCTTTTATGAAGTAATGGAGAATAAATTCATCCCCCCTTATATTTTCTCATGAATGTGTGTATTGTTTTTAATGTTGCTATCATTTTGCTAGGTAGTGTTAACATATAATGCTATAATGAGTTGCACAGCATGAGAGTCTAGCATGACACTTATACTCTCGTTGTGTTAATGTCATGGAAATTGAACATCAAATCAAGTAGTTAGAATAGAGTTCTGTAATATCTTGCGTGGCATAGGAGTGAGTTAAGCAATTACCACCCCACATGCAAAAATTCCATCTGATTGTGAAAAATTGGTTCAGTGACACCCTGAGTGAGATGTCATCCATTCTGTGGGTGATGCCAAAAGGGTTGGTGCTACAGTGGGTTTGTTGGTCAACAATATGCGCCAAAAGTTAGGTATGTATGAATCCCATGCCAACAAATGCTTTCATTTGAGGGACCAAGATTATTGCATGATGAGGTTTCTTTGTGATCCGAATTGGATCCATCAAAGACTGGCAAAGAACCGTGACTGTATCAGGTCAGGACGAATCTCTAAAAATTCCAAAAACAACGATAAAAAACACCCTGAACCAGTGGCAACGGCAGTTAGTGTGGAACAACGAGGACCTCAGTCAAAGCATACTGACCGAGGCCCATGGAGACTGCGCAGGAGGCCAAAGTAGCCCCTGGGAGCCCCAGATCGGGAAAAGGAGGTGATTTTGATTAGGGCCTAGCGCTAATCGCGCATCGTTGGGCGAACAGGGCCGAAATGGGGGAAGCCCGAGCACTTGGACGCATGGCGAACTGGAGAACTGCGGGCGGGAAAGGCAAAAAACGCTAATCGTACAAGGTGGGACCCGCGCTCTGGAAACCGGTGGTATTGATCGGGGCGCCCTCAAACGGTAAACGGTTTTGGAGAAAGCGGAGTGATCCCACTCAACGATCGACGCGTGGCAGCGGAGGAGAGAGAAAACCGTCGTTGATCGCGCGTTATTGGTCGAGCAGGTCAATAGCACGGGACGTGCGAATGGCGTCGGATCTAGAGGTCCCAGATTAGACGGCTGAGATTGCGCCCGATGGAGGAAGCGGAATCGATGAAGGATTAAGCCGTGTTTGTAAAGATTTGAGGTCTGTTTGACTGCCACGATGGAGGACGAACGCGTCCACGATGTAACTGAAGAAACGAACCGAAGGGCAGCCTGACGCTGTTCAGATGGGGACACGTGGCCACACCCTGAGCATTCATGCTGACGCCGAACAGGGAACTCCAAGCACAACTGCAGAGGGTGAATCGACAAAGGCGGAAGAGGAACCGAACAGGCATGGGGACGAATGGCTAAAAACCATGAATAGAGATAGTCGAAGGGGGGAACAGTTGAACACTGAGAGACAGAAACTAGAGAAGAGGTAGTTAAGTGAAAGTAGAGAGAGACAGAGGCCCGAGCTGACCAGTGGTAGCATCGAGCACCAGAGTTTGAAGATTCAAGCCATCCCATAGAGGAATCTGTCTGGACTGAGGATCACATTTGGCTCTGTCCACTGTAGACCTGAAGGTCACAGAGCTGGTAGGAAGAAGAAGAGTTTGTGTACTCCAGTGGCTTGGGAAATCCAAGAAACCACCCTGCCAAACAAACCTGTTTCAGGAGAACTCACATTGAGTACCTGCATTGTAATTCTCTGCTCAAAGACCCAATAAAATAAGGCCACCACTAAAAGCTGGACCAGAGACGTAGCCTTGGAGAATAGGGTGAACTCCTTATTAAAATTGCTTGTGTCTTTGTGGTTGTTTACTATATTTCTTTGTTGTCTTTCCATCTAAATGTTTGTGTATTGGCAATCTGATCGATCCGTTGCTTAAATAACATAGAACGTGCACCGGCATATGAGTTTGTAATACCTTTTGTTTAATAAATATTTAACTAATGTCACTCATAGGGTGAATATTAGATCAAGTGGTATCAGAGCAGTAGGCTGTAAGGTTAGACAAGCTTGTGTTGATTTAGCTGTGAATGCTCACTAGATCAAAGCTTAAATTAGGAAAAGGAGAGTTGGTGGAAACTAATCCTGAAATTGGGAGAGTCTATCTTCGGAAGACAATGTTAGAAGGTTCTATGGGGCCAGACCCTCATTTCATAGAAAGTTTCCTAGCTATAAAGTCTATGGTAGAAGAAATGTATAGGGACTTTAGAAAGCATAAGGATGAAGATTCATCAAGTTCTAAACAAGATAAAGAAAAAGATGAGTCTCATTCCCATGACCACTCAAAAGGAAAGGGAAAAGATGAAAGCTTTCTTACACCTCCTAATAGCCCTGTGCATAATAAGAAAGCATCTTTGATTAAGTTAGATGTTAAATTTGATTTGCCTGTATATGATGGAGAGCTAAATGCTTAAAAGTTGGACAATTGGATTAGACAAATTGATGTATATTGCAGGGTACAAAACATAGACTCGAACCAAAGTAAGATTCAGCTGGCAAGCCTACGCCCAGGAGGCACTGCCTTGGTTTGGTGGGAAGGCAGAACCCAAGATGATATGAAGAAGCATGGTAAGACCATCTTTGTCTGGAGTGAATTTGTTGCTACAATAAAAAAGCAGTTCTATCCATTGGCCTACATGCAAGAAGTCATGATGAGTTGGCAAACTCTTCGGCAGTTGAAAGGGCAAAGTGTACAAGGGTATACTCAAGAGTTCAGAAAGAGAGCATTGATGTTGGGTATCTTGTTAGACTCACCAGAAACTCTTTTGAAGTACATTGGTGGTCTACACAGCTACATGAGGCATACCATCCTCATATTTAATCCCACTAGTATAGATGAGGTATCTGTACAAGCTACTCATCTAGAAGCTAGAGGAAAGAATGGAAATCTAGAAGTTGGGGGACCATCCAACCCACTGTAAGCAAGAGCAAGGAGAAAAGAAAGCAGAAGTGGAAAGCAAGGAAGGCTAACACTGCACAGAAAAGCAAAGCTTCATGCATCACTGTAAAAAGATGGATGATGATGAGCACTATTTGGATTCTGCATCCAGAGCTGAGACCTAAGAAAGTCGAGGAAAGAAGCCGAAGACTGCTGCAACTATTCAGAAAGATTTGGGGTCAGACTTGGGAGATGAAACAATCATTGTAGCCACAGGTATAAAAGGTTGTCTGCTTTAGAGAATGTTGAAATCAAGAAGCAGGTGCAGGAGTTTCTCGAGAAAGGGTTCATCGGGCCTAGCACATCACCATGTGGGTCACCAATCGTTTTGGTGAGAAATAAAGATGGCTCGTGGAGAATGTGCATTGACTACCGAGCACTGAATAAGATAACGATCAAAGATCATTATCTCCTTCCTCGCATAGATGATCTTTTAGATCAATTGAAGGAAGTTGTTTATTTCACCAAGCTAGATTTGCACAGTGGATACCATCAGGTCGGAGTTGCAGAGCACGATGCATGGAAGACTGCTTTCAAAACAAAGCAGGGATTGTATGAATAGCTAGTTATGCCTTTTGGCCTAACTAATGCTCCTGATACTTTCATGAGATTAATGAATGATGTACTCAAAATTTTTCTTGATGATTTGTTATTGTGTATCCGGATGACATTCTGATTTTTAGTAAAACGTGGGAAGAACATTTAAGGCATGTTAAGCAGACATTAGATGTTTTGAAAAGAGAAAAACTTTATGTTAAACTCTCCAAATGTGAATTTGGCAAAATCTCTCTAAATTATTTGGGTCACATAGTAGGGGGAGGTGAATTGAAAATAGATCCCTCTAAAGTGGAAATCATTGTAAACTGGCCTAAACCCAAGTCTGCTACAGAAGTGAGAAGCTTCTTAGGAGCAGCACAATATTGGAGGATGTTCATTTCAAATTTTTTCTCAGTTGCGGCTCCCTTACATGCCTTGATAGGATTGAACAAGGTGTTTCAATGGGGAGGAAAACAATAGAAAGCCTTCAACACCTTGAAAGAAAAGATTAGTACAACACTGGTACTAGCACTTCCAGATCTACAAAAACCATTTGAGATCTAAACTGATGCCAGTGACTATGCCATGGGAGCAGTGTTGATACAGCACGGTAAACCCATATGTTATCATTCTGAGACTTTGAATCCTACAGTAGTTAACTATCCTACATATGATAAAGAATTGTATGCATTAGTTCAGAGTGTGAAGAAGTGGAAACATTACTTAATGGGAAAAGAAATAGTAATACATACTGATCATCAGCCACTTCAATACCTACACTCCCAAACTAAGTTGCAGCAATCAAGACATTACAGATGGATGGGTTTTCTACAACAGTTACATTTAGTCATCAGATATAAAACGGGCATACATAACAAGGTTGCAGACATGTTATCTAGACCCATTATAAATGCATCTACCATACTTAAGCATAATTTTGTGCTGCATGGAAGCTACATAGAACAATATGCTTAGGACATGAACTTTAAAGATGTATATGTAACTTTGAGTCAAGGCAAAAGAATAGAAGAATTGGACTATCACATGAAGGACTGACTCTTATATCATTGTGGGAAACTCTGCATTCCACAAACTGAGAGAGTAAAGATAATTAGGGAAGCACACACTTCTTTGATATCAGGTCACTTTGGGGTAAGTAAAACAATTGCACAGCTGCAAAGGTTCTGCTATTGGTCGAGAATGAGTGAGATAGTTTCTAGATATGTAAAGGGATGTGCTATGTGTGTGAAAATCAAGCCTAGCAACAGAAAACTAGGCTTGTACACTCCATTGCCAGTTCCTTCTCACCCTTCGGAAAGCATTTCCATGGATTTTGTTGGAGGACTACCTAAATCTAGGAAAAGTCATGATTATCTATATGTTGTTGTGGATAGGTTCAGCAAAATGTGTATTTTGATACCCTGTAGTAAACAGATTATAGCTGAATAAACTACAAAGTTGTTCTTTGAACATGTATGGGTTCATTTTGGATTACCCACTTCTCTTGTATCTGATCGAGACACCCAATTTGTGGGGAAGTTTTGGTCAAGTCTGTGGGAACTAATGGACACCAAATTAAAGAAAAGCACAACTTTTCATCCACAAACAAATGGCCAGACAGAAGTAGTTAACAAGACGGTGATCCAGTTACTGAGAGGATATTGCAGCAAACACCCTAAACTTTGGGATGAACACTTGTTTTATGTGCAGCATGCTTACAATAGAGCCAAACACTCTTCTACACAGAGATCTCCTTTTGAGACCTGTTTTAGTTTCATACCAAGGTCTCCTTTGGATTTTGTCTTTGGTAAAGATACCATGGTTGATAGACACAATGATGTGGACAAGGCAACTAGGTTCATTGAAGAGATCTAGGAGATCCACCAAGCAGTACAAGAACAACTGGAAAAGAGCAAGGCCAAGTACAAGGCTAGGCACGATAAGCATCGGATGGAGCATAGTTTTCAAGTTGGAGACCAAGTATAGCTGTATATCAACAAGGACAGGATGCAAGGTGAAGGTAAAAAGCTAAAACCTATCAGGTATGGACCCTTCATGATACTTGAGAAGATCGGTGAAAATGCTTTTTGCCTTGATCTACCAGCTTACATGCACATCTACTCAGTCATAAGTTCAGATTGCTTGAGGTTGTTTAAACCTTCAATGATTGAGGACCTTAAAGAGCAGAGTCAATTACCTTCTGTTGATGAACTTCTACCTGAATATCTTAATGAATTACAGGAAGACACAATGATGGACAGGAAGGTAAGGACGACGCGCAGTGTACAAGTGGAATACCTCAGGATTGGGCTCAAAGGTTTGAAGCCAAGTAGTGCAAAGTGGATTGAGATTGGACAAGTGAGAAAGCAATACCCTCACTTAGTTGATGCTTGAAAACCAACTTTTGGTAGTCCAAAAGCTCTTTCAGTGGGAAGGTCGTGATCTGTATTGGATCCATCAAAGACTGGCAAAGAACCATGACTGTATCAGGTTGGGACGAATCTCTAAAAATTCCAAAAACAGTGATCAAAAACACCCTGAACCAGTGGCAATGGCAGCCAGCGTGGAACGATGAGGACCTCGGTCAAAGCGTGCTGATCGCGGCCCATGGAGACTGCGTAGGAGGCCAAAGTAGCCCCTGGGAACCCCGGATCGGGAAAAGGAGGTGATTTTTTATTAGCGTCTAACGCTAATCGCGCATCGCTGGGCGAACAGGGCCAAAATGGGGGAAGCCCAAGCATTTGGATGCATGGCGAACCGGAGAACCGCAAGCGGGAAAGGCAAAAAGCGCTAATCGTACAAGGCAGGACCCACGCTTTGGAAACCGACGGTATTGATTGGGGCGCCCTCAAACAGTAAATGGTTTTGGAGAAAGTGGAGCGATCCCACTCAACGATCGACACGTGGTGGCGGAGGAGAGAGAAAACCACCGTTGATCGCATGTTATTGGTCAAGCAGGTCAACAGCGCGGGACGTGCGAATGGCATCAGATCTGGAGGTCCCAGATCAGACAGCTGAGATTGCGCCTGATGGAGGAAGTGGAATCAACGAAGGATTAAGTCGCGTTTGTAAAGATTTGAGGTTCGTTTGACTGCCACAGTGGAGGAAGAATGCATCCATAACGTAATTGAAGAAACGAACCGATGAGCAGGCTGGCCCTATTCAGATGGGGACACGTGGCCACACCCTGAGCATTCATGCTGACGCTGAATAGGGAACTCCAAGTGCAACTGCAGAAGGTGAATTGACAGAGGCGGAAGAGGAACCAAATGGGCATGGGGACGAATGGCTAAAAACCATGAATAGAGATAGTCGAAGGGGGGAACAATTGAACACTGAGAGACAAAAACCAGAGAAGAGGCAGTTAAGCGAAAGCAGAGAGAGACAGAGGGCCGAGTTGACCAGTGGCAACATCGAGCACCAGAGCTTGAAGATTCAAGCCATCCCATAAAGGAATCTGTCTAGACTGAGCATCACATTTGGCTCTGTCCACTGTAGACCTGAAGGTCACAGAGCTGGTAGGAAGAAGAAGAGTCTGTGTACTCCAATGGCTTGGGAAATCCAATAAACCACCCTACCAAGCAAACCTGTTTCAAGAGAACTCACATTGAGTCCCTGCATTGTAATTCTCTGCTCAAAGACCCAATAAAATAAGACCACCACTGAAATTTGGACCAGAGACGTAGCCCTGGAGAATAGGGTGAACTCCTTATTAAAATTGCTTGTGTATTTGTGGTTGCTTACTATATTTCTTTGTTGTATTTCCATCTAAATTTATGTGCATTGGCAATCTGATCGATCCATTGCTTAAATAACATAGAACACACATCGGCACATGAGTTTGTAATACCTTTTGTTTAATAAATCTTTTGATGTCACTCATAGGGTGAATATCATATCACTTTGTAGCAAGAATGTGGAGGCCATGGAATCCGATTAAAGAAGAAATCACCTAGTGGTTTTAGTAAAGTAACACGATTTTGTGGCTAACAAGATCAAAGATCTAAGGGTTGGCACTGAATATTGGTTGAAGAAGTACTTATCACTGAGTTCCTTAATATATTCTTTGTAGAGTTCATGATCTTCTTGAGAGAGTGGATTCACTGGTTGGTTGATAAGAACTTGACTTGTGACCATGATGGACAAGACAATGGACTTTGTAGCATGTGATTTATCTACAAGAAATAAGTAATAAGGTTTCTCATGTTGTGGATTTTTGTTTTGAAAGTGTATTAGAAGGATATACTATTGAGTTTACAATAGAAGTTATAATATCACACAATACAATGTAAAGAAAGTTCTTAGGGAGTCCACGAGGGGGATTCATTTGGCACTGCCCTTGTTAGTCAATATGTTGTTGTGTAGTCATGAAACCATAACTCTGGAATCTGACACCAAGAGCGAATAAACTGCTTGTGCGCTAAGGGGAAGTTGGGGGAGAACCAAGAGGTGGTTTGAGGAGGAGAGAGTAGAGAAACAATGCTTAAAAATATGATGAAGATAAACGATGATTAAGGAACTACAAGCATGGAGATGATGAAGAGATAGAATGGAGATAAAGAATTTGGAGGGTGGAAAAGTAAGGAGTGGGTAGAGGTTTTGATAGAGTGATGTGGGAGGAGGTCGGTCAATGTCGATGCCTACCACAAGGAGAAGCCCGAGGAGAGGGGTGAGAAAGGGCCAACAGAGGATGAGAAGTAGTGAAAGTGACTAGAGTCTTGAGGGAATGCAGTTCGATACACCACAAACTAAAGTGGAGAAGGAAGAATACCAACAAATTAGTCCACAAAGTATAGAGTTTATGAATCCTAGCTAGTCGAGTTAGACCATGCCTGGCGTTGGGCTAGTGACCCTGGGTGCTTCTATGAATAGTTATTCCTTAGGGGGAGTGTCATAGAGTATTCCAATTTATTCAGTTGTGCAAAAGAACACACATTTATCTGGTGGTGTAGTAGGTTCATTTGGAAGCCTTTCGTTAGGAAGTACTATGAAAACACAATGATATGATTAGGTTTGAGGATGCATATGTTCCATGGTGTTGGGAATGAGGATCTGTAACATCATTTGTTAGTTTTTGAAGCTATATGAAAAACAAAGCAATTCCAGGAAGAGGCAACTAAGATTATGCAATTGGAGGTTACCTTTAGGGACTGTGCATTAACTTGGTATACGAAGTACAAGATCATGACTCCATATGGATAGACCAGATCATTGAATGGAATCAAGCGAGATTTGATTAGGGAGTTTCATAAGATGAAGTCAAAATCTTAATGCATTATGGAGCTGAAAGAGATTAAGAAAGGTCCAAGTGATTTTGTCTAGGATTTCAACCAAAGATTTGAGATCCTAAAGGATAGATTGACCTTTGATATCCCAGATGCATAACACAAGGACTGGTTCATTCCTGGACTAACTCCACACATTAGATTTCCCCTAATACAACAATGAATCAATTCATAGTCAAAAGAGCTAGAGATTGCGCTGAAGCTAGAAGCCTCTCCGGTAGGAAATGGGGAAAATAATGGTATGACCCAAGTGCAATCTCATCTTGCTGCAAGATCCTACAATTAAAATATTTGACTAAGGGAAAAGTGAAATGAGAGGATTTGTGGTGCACCATCTACAAGTTAGAAGTTGACCATAGGAATGAGTGTAATTTGATGATAGATTACATGGCAACATGCACAACTAATATTCTTGTGTATGGTAGAGGCTTATGGTGCAAATTTTGTTGAGTGTGAGGCCATACCCCACATAAATATCCAATTATGTAGAAATATGAGGTGGATGTATGCAATGTATTCAACAACTTTTGAAAGTCGGAAAGACTTGATATCCACCACTTCCACACATTAGAGTTGAAATGCAAACACACTTTTGATTCATTCTGGGTATAGAGATTCGAGGGAAATGAAGCCAAGACAACATGCTTCAATCAACTAGGGTATAATCGAGATGGTCAAGACAATCATCCTAGTCGAGGACAAGGAATGGAAACTAGAGGACTTGGAGGACCAATGAGAGGAAGAGGTAGATTTGGAAGAGGTTCGGGACGAAATATTTGCTATAATTTTGGATAGAAGGGGCATCTCGCATCTGATTTTTCCTATCCTCTAATGAACGTGTATCTATTATAAGGAGATGGATCATGTGACTGAGAATTTTCCACATCTGATTACAAAATGGTAGGATAGGAAGGGGATGAATGTGAAAATGAAAATAGTTTATCCTTGTGGATCTCAACCACGAGTTCGAGAGGATACATTAGGACAAGAGTTTATGTTGCAACTCCCGGGACTCAACAACTGCACTGGATAAGTAAGGTTGTTGAACCTCCTCCAAATTTTGATCTGGCTAAAGAGAAGGCTACTTACAAAGAAGCATGGAGGGAAATTGTTGTTGCAGAATGGGATTGGCATGAGGTACTACAAGAGTTTACAATGTCAATTATGTATGAGAGACTTCTTGTAGATAGCCTTAAGTGGAGGTAAACCTGATTGAAAATAAATTGTAGAGTTGCCTTGAATTAGTACGGAATGAGTGGGTGTTGGAGAAATTCAATATAGTGATTGAACAGTGCACTAAGGAGAATGAGGTGGTTTCTACTTGAACTTCACCACACATAGTAAACCGGGTGGCATGAAGTGTTGACACCTAATCATTTAGATTAGGTGAATACGTGTAAACAATGTAATAGAAAATAAGGAGAGTTGTAATATGAAGAGACACTGGAAGATGAAGCCCAAGAGTCTCTCTCTCCATGTATGTATCTATGATCATCATTAATGTAGAAACACAATTCAGTTTGAGGAGTTACCTCCTGGCCTGACATGGTATCAGAGCCAACTCCATTTTTGGCTTCACTCTCCGCCCCTGTAAATTCCTCCTGCCCATGTTCTGCATATTTTTGTAGAACTGTCACCTCTATCCTGCAACTTAATTTTTTTTTGGTTTTCTGCCTCCTCATTGGATTTTCTAGGGTCATCTTCACTGTTTTGGGAGACTGGTGAGCAAGAATTACTGGTTGTTTTCCTGCACAGAGGTGTTGTGTGAATCATGTTCAAGATTCAATGGTGTTTGTGTGTGGTAAGCCTGTTTAGAAGTGAAATCAATTTTTTTTCCTGTGTTAATTATCTGGCCTCATTACGGTGTTGGGTGACTATATTAATTAGAATAAATCGGGCTTAATTACATTGATGTCATTGCACGTTGGTTAACATATCCACTTGATTAACGCCTCCTAAATATACCATGATCCATACCTCCTTCTGTAATACCTCCCATTGTTCCACTTGTTGACCTCCCGCTGCTTACCATCCACCATACATCGTCTCTCCTCTCTGCGCAACAAAACTCCCAATTTTTTTTAACTATGGTATAACCACAATCCACTCACAATACGTTGAATCTGCTCATCTGCTCTCAATACATTGAATCCACTCCCATTTTTTTTAACTGTGGTATAACCACTGCATACCATAGTCCTCTATCATATGATACAACCTCTGACATAACAGTGTTTTTCCACTAGTCCCGACTCCTCATTGAACGCTCCCCATACCAACTCCTCCCACCTCATTTCTTAGAACTATTTCCTGATCAACATTGATGTGTCATATGGTATTAAGTTTCGTGTCATATGATATTAAGATGTGCTATATAATTGTTGAATATAACATAATGCTCTCTTCGTTAACTCCGCCTCCCCACATATAACACATCAAATATATAATACCTCCCCTTGGTTTTAATATATATCACCCTAAATTCCACTATGGTTATAATACCTTATTATATTATATATACCCTCCCCCATACACTCCCTTCCCCTAATATACCTCTGATATATACATATCAGAATTGTAATTTTCACGATATTGCTACTAGAGTGTAGTTTTTTACACTGGAAGTGCAAATTTATATATATTGGCAACAATGTACATTTTTACGCAGTACACAGATTTAAAATGCATTCATTGATATCTATTATTGGAGTATTTCTCTTGGTAAAAGGTAACTATATTAAATGGTCAAGGAAGATAAAACAAACTCTCATTTTCAATGAGTTTTGGAAAGGAGTTTTTGTAGGAGGAGATAATGAACTTGCAAATTCCACCTTAGATAAGGAGATTTCCGTTTGGGGAAAAAATAACAACAAGGCCTATGCCTTGATTGCAACATCTATAAACGAATAGGCAAGTCGCTATATTTCACTATTTTCAAATGCTTTTGAAGCCTTACAAAAGTTGAAGGAACTCTATGACTCACAATCTGAACTTGAAGTTGTCGAATTGATGATAAAATTATTTAGCCTTGAATTGAAAAATGATGATCCTCTTGATTTAGCATCAAAAGTAAGATCTATTATGCATGATATCAAATCCATTGGTTTTCAAATAGACATTCCTCTCATATCTTATGTCAAGGCACTCTATCCCACTTATTCAAATTATCTTGAGTCATTGTAAACAAGTGGAAACCTCAAGGAGATTACCTTTGACTCCATTGAGAAGAAGTTTGCTGAGGGAGATAAGGCTATTGGGAAGAAGAAAACTCCTCAATATTTTGAAGAAGCTATGTGTATTACACATAAAGAGAAGAGTCATGCAACAGATTCTTCTAGAGGAAGATGTGGTCGAAGAGGAAGAGGGAGAAGGAATTTTAGAGGCAGGGGAGAAGATAGTTCCAAGGAGAAAAGTGTGATGTTCATTGCATACGTTGCAATAGAGATGGACATGATGCATCCACATGTAATTTTCCTTAGGATATAATTGAGCAGGAAAGAAATGAAGCCAAAGGTAAAAACAATGTCAAAGGGAAAGGGAAAGCACCCGAATCCGCTCACTATGTTGTGGAACATTGTAATATTGAAGCAACTAAGACTTGTTTAATGCTTGACTTGCTTCTTGGAAAAATGATTGGTTGCTTGATTTGGGAGAAACTTGCCACATGACCTTTAGAATATATTTTTTTTGAAGAATTTACTGACAATGTTGATGGAGCAATATGCTTTGTAGACAAATCAAAACTCAATCCATCATGGCTTGGCACAATTCGACTTAATTACCTGGTCTTCCACACTTTCTTCTGCATGATGTTCTATATCTCCCGGATTTAAGGAGAAAATTACTATCTTTGGTCCATATCCGCCAGCAAGGGCACTCCATTCATATGTTTGATGGAAAGGTTGAGGTTAGAAAAGCATCATATCGCTCATTTTTTATGACGGGGATGGAAGAAGAAAAACTTATGAAGCTACAAGGTACTCTCCTCGTGCACAAAAATTCTCATATATTCTCATTTTGATTAAGGTACATTTCCATCAAGTCTTTTATGGCATGCTATATTTGGAAACTTGAATTATGACCACCTTCGTATGTTGAAGAAAAGTGGTGTTACTGGGTTCCCTACAATTCCTAGGAAACTTAAGCAATGCGATGCTCGTATTCTAGGAAAGCATAACAAATAGTATTTTCATGATTCTCATTCTAGAGCACATAGAAAAATTGAACTTATTCATTCAGACTTATGTGGCCCAATTCTTGTTCCTTCTACAAATGGAAATAAATATATGATGACATTTATTGATGACTACACAAGAATGTGTTGGGTTTATTTATTGAATAACAAATCTGATGTTTTTCAAACATTCAAGAACTTTCATGCATGGATTGAAAATTATGCACAATCTCATATTAGCTCTATTCACACTAATAATGGAAAATAATACACTTCAAATGAATTTCAAAACTGTCTTCGCCATCATGGGATCAAAAATCAAATAATTGTGCGTTATAATCCCCAATAAATGGAGTAGCTGAAAGAATGAACAAGACAATATTAAATATGGTATGCTCCATGATGTTTTTCAATAATGAAAATTTATGTTTTGGGTTGATGTAGTTCTATCTGATGTGTATATAAAGAATAGGTGTCCATCTAATGCTATTAGAAACAAGACTCCTTATGAAATGTGGTATGGCCACATTCCTTTGGTAAAGCATCTCAAGGTCTTTGGTTCCACCTATTATGCCTTGATACCTAAGGAACAAAGAAACAAACTTGGTGCAAGGAGTCATAAGTGTATATTCTTGGGGTATTCAAATACCTCCAAAGCATGCCATCTCTATGATGAAGTTAATAATAAGTTTGTAGTGTCTAGAGATGTGATCTTTCTTGAATCTTCCAAGGCTGACAATGTTGTTGAGTAGAAACTTGATCGCTTGGATAGATTCAGACATGAAAAATATTTCCAAGAATGTGACAATGAGATTCCACATCTTGAAGGGGGGATTCCTATATTGGATCAATCTATGGAATCTTCTTCTGAAGCACTCTCTGCCCCACATGAAGCTCCAACCACTGATGAAACTTTGAGTGACGTGATTGATAGATTTGGGAGACTGAATCTTGATTTAGTCCCAACTCAGTCAACTGAGCATCCTGGGCCATCTCAAAAAAGTCCTCCAAAGTGGCTGACAAAGAAACTTGAAAGTGTTCATTCTGATGAGGTTGGAAAGACGTGAACAAGAAATTCAACCAGGAAAAATGGAGGTGATATAGATGATTTTGATTCACATGTTGATATGAATGTTTCTTATGATTGTGAACTGAATCTATCTTCATATTTTGAACCAAATTCCTTTAAAGAATCTGCTTCTCAAGATGATTGGAAAGAAGTGATCCAAAAGGAGTATGATGTCTTGATAGCAAATGGCACCTGGAAGCTAGTTGATCCTCCATTTGGAACCAAACCAATATGCCGCAAGTGGGTCTACAAGAACAAGTATAAATGTGATGGCTCACTTGACAAGCACAAATCTAGGCTTGTGGAAAAAGGTTTTGCACAGAAGGAAGGGGTCAACTATGAGGAGAGTCCCGCCCATAGAAAAATAGGCTACCATTCGGACACTTTTTGCCTTGGCAGCTCATAACGGTTGGAAATTCCATTAAATGGATGTAAAAATTGCTTTCTTGAATGGAGATCTGAAAGAGAATGTTTTTATGTCCCATCTAGAAGGATTTGTTGTGAAGGGTCAAGAACATAAAGGATGCAAGCTTGTAAAATACCTGTATGGCCTCAAGCAAGCATCGTGAGCTTGGTACAAGAAGTTAACAAAACATCTTATAAAACTCAACTTCAAACATTATGATCTTGATGATGCAATTTTGTTTGTCAAGAAAGTTGGTAAAATAGTTGTATATCTTGTGGTGTATGTAGATGATATTTTGATGATAGGGAACAATGAGATATATATTGCATCCATAAATAAGGAATTAGGGAAAGGTTTTGAAATGATAGACTTGGGGTATGTTCACTACTATCTTGGTATTGAAGTAACTCAACATCTGAAGTTTACATTCCTCTCTCAGAAGAAGTAGATTGGAGATATGTTGAAAAATGATGGCATGATTGAGTGCAATCCTTTGACTACTCCAATGGAACAAAATTTAAAGCTCACATCCATTGAAGGAAAAGAATTTGAGGATGCAACAAAGTATAAACAACTTGTAGGTAGTCTCAACTACCTAACTACTACCAAACGATACATTTCATTTTCTGTTGGAATCCTCTCCAGGTTTATGCATAAGCCTTGTGAGGGGCGTTGGTCTACTATGAAAAGAGTTATAAAGTACTTGAAGGGAGCTCAAGACTTTGGACTTAAGTATACACAGATGGGTGACTTCAACTTGATTAGATACTCTAATTAAGACTTCGATGGAGATAAATAAACTAGGGTATCTACTTCAGGTTATGCTACAAGTCTTGGATCAGGAGCTATCTCCTGGAGGTCACCCAAACAATCAATTCTAGTAGATTATACAACAAAGGTAGAATATGTGGCAACAATTGAAGCAACAAAGGAAATTTTTTGGCTCAGGAAAATTCTAGAAGATTTGTAGGTGAAACAAGTGCATTCAACTCCACTCATGATTGACAACAAAACCCAAAGTTCCATGATCAAATGAAGCACATTAATACAAAATACCATATGATTCGACATCATGTTGAGGCCAAGACAATCCATGTACCCCATTATTCTACAAATGAGTTGAGTACAAACATCTTCAACAAAGTGCTTGGAAGAGAAAAGTTTTAAAGATTCATAACGATGCTTGGACTCACCAACATCCCTTTAGATTAAGGGGGGGAATGTTGACACCTAATCATTAGGATTGGGTTAATATGTGTAAATAGTGTAAATAGAAATAAGGAGAGTTGGAATAAGAATAGACATTGGGAGATGAAGCCTAAGAGTCTCTCCCTCCATGTACATACCTGTAATCAACCTTAATGCAAAAACAAAATTCAGTTTGAGGAGTTACTCCCTAGCCTAACTAAAGAATTTAGATTTGGCACTAAGGTGGGAGGCTATGAGATGGAAAATATCATACTGTATTTGGGATCTGATGTGAATATTCTACTGAAGAGCAAATAGGAGATGATGGGGAGACTGAAGCTAATGTGGTTGTCAATCCAGTTGAGACTAGAAAATCAACATCATATCTCCCTGATTGACAGATTAATGGTGTACTGCTAGATATTGATGAATTTAGAAGAACTGTTAATTTTGAGGCCATAAAATCATTCACGACATTGATCCATAACTATTCTCTTGGGAACCAATTAGGCATTTGATAACCAGGTAATTATAAACTTTAAGAGGAGGCAAATGGTCTTAGAGGCAAGAGAAGTTTGAGTGGTATCACCTTTAGATTTAAGGGAAGGAGGCCAGTACATTGAGCTAGTTAAGGGGGATCTAAGATGAGAGGAGTTGGAAAAAATTTACGATGTGATGACCTACATGGAGGATTATGTGAATTCTATTGTTGCTGGAGTGCTAAGTTGGCATAGCATGCGGTCCTGCACTTATTATAGTATATGTTGTGTTAGGTCCCTATAGTAGTAGTGTAGCCATTATATTTTTAATGTTCTAAATTGCTCAATCCCACTATTGTTATTTTTTTTCCCTTGAATTATTATTGTTATGTAAGCCCTAATAATATTTTGACCATTTAGACTCCTATATATACGAAGTAGGCCTTGCCATTTGAATCATCAAAGAATTGTTCATTTATGTGATGTAAAAGGAGGTTTATCTCCCGAAGTGGCTTGTTATCAAGTCTTTGATCTATATTTTCTTATGTTTATGTGTTATTTTTATATGGATACATAACATTTGGTATCATAGCTCTTGTTCCTAGGGTTTTGCTGCTTCAAATATGTCATAGTGGAATTTTCACTATAACTTTCTTTTTGTGAAGCTTCATACTGTGAAATTTTTAACACGTGGAGGAGAAATATTGATGAACATCCGGTTAACATTTAAGACCTTGGTTTTCTATATTTTTGGATATATGGTCCAAGAAATTTATGGTTTCTGTACGCTCCATAATTTAGTCTCAAACAGGTGTCCTAGAGAAAATCGTCATAACATTCTCTTCAAGCATCATATTTGAATTTTGTAAACAATGAATGAAATCACATGGAATTTAGTTTTTCAACTATGAGTTTCGTTTTTCAAGGTTGCAATGACATGTGGTGTCTCATACAAGTTGGCTATACTAAACTAGTCCATAATCAGACCATCATGGGAGATTTCGTATAAATTTATCTTGAAGAATCGAATCTTGGTCTAACTTGTGAGGTTGGAAAGAAGACATAGAGAGACACCTTAGGACACAATTTCAGACATTGAGAGGCTGAAATCATAGCGATACTATATTTTCAAGTTAGGCCATATCAACAAGCTCAAAATCAAGCTCTAAAAACAAAAAAGGTGTGTATTTTTAAAATTGAATAACTTTTGTTTGAAAAATATGTTTGAAGTGATTAAGAGGGCATAGAAAAGCAAAGATATCATTATTTGATTCAAAAATGATTCAAAAACAAAAAATGATACACCCATTAAGCCCACATAAAGTTCTACTATGACACATGAAGAGGAGGAATAATTGCAACCTGATATGTCAACATTACGAGAACAAGTGCAATAATTATTTCTCTCACAAAGAGAAAAAAATAAATTGGAAGAGATGATGAATGTTAAGATGGATGATTTATGTTTTCACCTCTATGAGGTTTTCAAAAGAAATGAAGAGCCATCAATATGACTTCTGAAATCAAAATTGGTTAAATCATTGACGGGGGAAAATATCAAAGCCGAGTACTCAGGTGGAAGGACCAGAGACACAAGATGGTACTCATTGGGCTCTTAACCATGCAGAAAAGAAATGTGGGAAAAATGATTTATTCAGACGCGATGATTGATTAAAGGTTAGACAGTTTTCAGGTGGATCATTTTCCTTTTCTAACCGACTACCCCTCGGGAATAGATTAGAGGGTTAACCTACGTGGAAAATAACTGAATCGAACCCCCCGCAGTTGAAAAGTAAGATATTGATCTGACAGTCCATATCTATCCTAGGGGTTTAAGTGCAGGTTCCACCCATCTACTAACCGACCTGTTGAAGGGTGGTGGGGACCACACGCCAAGCGAGCCAACTCGCTAGCAACTTTTTCACGTGAGTGTGATTTTAACGGTAAACAATAACCTAATGGCCCCACTCCTGTCCACCTGTTTCCTTCCCTCATCCAATCTCATTGTGCCACGTGTCCCCCTATGATGCCACCTTGAGTCATTCGAACGTTTCCCCTCCCACTATAAAATCACCTTTTCCCATGTCATAGTTCTGAAATTAGCTCTCCAGTTCCCAACACACTCTCTCCCATCATTTGCATGCATAGGACCCCATTCGAGCACCCAGACAATCCAAGGACCTGCCCCTGATGTCGTTTTCAACCACATCTACAAAAACTAGGTAACCTATTACCCTTGACCACCTGTAATTTGTCAAATTCTCTTAAAATGAAGAATACGACCCCTAAGACCCCGAAAAGCCATGAAGTAAAACCCTCTTCCTGCCTTGAATCCCTCATGGCCACAGAGGCCCAAATTTCTTACCCAGTATGTGCCTACCACCTCGCTAACCTTTGTTTTGACCTATTTAGAAATCATGTCAGGGGGTAAAAATCCTTCCAGGTAGTTGACTTCGGTCTATATTATCAGGTTATTCCTTTTATACATTATTTTCCTGAATTCATCTCCTGGATGGCTACAACCTACATTGATAAGAAAAACTACTTTGTTTTTATCTGGAGCCAAAATACTCGAAGTAACTCTAGAATTAATCAGAAAGGCTATAGTTTGACCCACCTATCCTCAGCCACAACCGTTCACTAATGTCACCCTCGTCTATCACTACTCTACCCTTCCAACTGATGAACAACAACCATTCTTACAAATGATCCCTGCCCCATGCCTGCAATCTCTGTCTGTGACTGACAATTTCTCAGTCACCCTCTTCTCTGAACCCGTTCAACCCATCCTATCCTTAATTTCATGTTTAGTAGGGGAGGACGAGGCCAATAGAGCCAAAAAATACGCCTTGGGATTTCAGAACCAATTGATGTAGCCTGACCACTTATTTTATATTCCAACCTATTTATCTACATCCATAAATTCTCATCTACACCACTTTCCCACCATGTCCTCTTTCTCATATTATTCTCTGCTATTCTACTTGTTCATGTAAGCTCACGTTGATGAGTTCGAATGCTTGGATCTTAATGTGATTGATGGAAATAAAGAAAGGAATTTCATGTTTGACTAGGATGTCGTAGTCAGGAGGAGACTAGATGCTAATGGTTACTCTTAGTTCAGAATCAACTTATATGGCCATTGAAAATAAGATCACCCACAGTGTCTATCCACCCAGAATTATTCCCAAACAAAAGGAGATTCTCTAGCTTAGTAAAGACACTAGGGTGTATTGTTTTGAGAATTATACACAAATCAGGGTTTATGGTTGTGAGCTTCCTCCTTACCACCTAATTGTGTTCATACCTATGAGAATTTTTTCTCTAGAATTCATTAGGCAGAGCCTTAATACATAATAGCTTCCCTTTTTCCCTCCAACGAAAGGAAATGTGTTTAAATTGGGGAAGCCTGTAGGGCCTTTTGTCATAAATTCAAGGCGGGCCTTCAAGGCAGTTAAGGCATTACTCAAAAAGATGGATTTTGACCAGGGATATGTCTAGCATTATGATCCTAAGGGTGTCATTTCCCAAAGGAGAGAGAAGATAAAATATTCAACTTATAAACATGAGTACAGGCCTGGAATCAAATGGAAAGTTAATCTTGATTGATGGTCTCTGAATACAGAAATGGAGATCGAGACCCCAGTGACCAAGGAAAAATGGACAAAAAGGACCATTGACCAAGCTGGAGATACTGAAATGGAGGACATACATGCAAATAAAAAGGAATGAAGCTAAGATTATGAAGAAGAATATTTTGAGACCAGGCTAGTGGATACAAGGCCATATCAACTAGTTTCCAAGTGACCTTGGAGGATCCATCTCAGGCTGCTGCCTCATCCTCTTCAAAGGTAGTTGTTTTGGGTGCTTATTTATGATGCAATTACTACTGAGTCAAGATGGCCTGCTGGAAAAGTCATTGAAGAAAGAAATAATAAGGTGAGGGAGGAGATATAATGGAAAATCGTGTTTCACTTAGTAGCCTATCAGACCAGAATGTTGGCCACTATGGATTAAAATGAAATCAAATGAAGTTTTCACTACAACACCCATGCTTGGGTGTTTCATTGGATCTAGCAAGTGTTCCCTTTCCAGATAAAATAAATTTCCAAAAACAGGTTGGAGAAATGTTATATAGTGAGCTCAATAAGAATGCAATGACTATTAGCAAAGCTGAGAAGCTTCTAGAGAAGGTTGAAAACATGTTGAAGCAAGAGAGAGCCAACTCCAGGGCTCTCCACATGTAGAATGAGAGTTTCAAGGAGATGATCGTGAAATTGGGGGTGAATCTAGAGGTTAAGATGACTATTGAAGATCTCCTTCAACATTCTCAAAAGGAAATCTAGGAGCTAAGGCATAAACTGAAAATGGCAGGCAGTGATCATGTGGAATGTCAAGATCTTACTCAGGTTGAAGGAGAAAAGGAGATCCTAGTCAAGGAGCTTATTGAAAGGAATAGTGAAATAATAGCCCTCAAGCAGCATGCAACAAAGATGCAAATGAGAATAGACTCACATATATGTGTAGTGATTTTGACCGAGGAGCCTCAAAATCCCACTAAACAACTTAGTAGAACCCTTACTAAGCTACAACCCTTGGAAGTGGAGCATAAGAAGGTACAAAAGGATTTGGATGTTGACTAGGAAAATCTATCTTAGAAAGAAAAGCAACTGGAGGATGCTAGGACAAATACCAAAATTATTACTAAGAATCTATAGGCAGTAAATCAGGAGGTCGCTGAGCTGAAAGGGAAATTGAAAGGGAATATATATCTGTTGCAAGCCAAGAAACTAGTCTAGGATTGTTGGCTTGTGGGGGGGCTAGCCCAAGTTCAGCATTAGTTAGCCAAACAAATCCCTACACTACTGGCCTTTTCGGCATCAGCTCGTAAAGCGTGGACTGAAGTCTCACCCGAAGTAGTATGGGGGGATGCTGGAACTAGGTTTCCACACCCTTGAGATGGATGTGATGTTGGTTTATCCCAGCTATACCTTCCTGTGCACAGGTTGCTTATCCCTCTGCTCTACCCTTCAATACCTTTTCGAAATGTTACAACTGGCTTTAGTGCAGCCATAACGAGGGGCTGAAGTCCCTTTGTGCTACTAGGGCAACAAACTGTGATATTTCCCTAACTACGCTAAGTATCTTACTTGATTTATTAACAGATCATAGTTAGCTTCGCGTAAATGGATGTTCTTACTTGCGTTCACTTAACCAATACAGTTATACACATTCATGCATCATATAAGAATTAGAAGTGAAATTCATACCCAATATAAAAGATGCATAAACAAGAAATAAAGACGCATAAATTATAGAATACTTCTCTTTATTGATAATTCCAAATGATTACAGACTTGACTCGCCCTGCGTACTCAACTGCAAGGGTTTGCACACTCAGCTGCAGACTTCTAGGCCTCTGCGCACTCATCTGTAGAGCCTCTACCTATGCTACGACCCAACCTAGAATTCTGCTCCAAAGATATGACTCAATGCTTCATCATTGATTCCTTCATGTCTTTTAACTACTTAGAGCTTAGCTCTATTTATACAATCCCATGGTCCGCGGACCATGGGTAGATATTTTAGAACTGACATTACATTATCAAAATAAGGGCAGACAATCCTATGACTCTTTAACATCTACGCTCTCTGGGACCACAAAATGCGGAGTCTTTACATTTGGATTACAAAAATTGGATCAAAATATGGGCTTTAAGCCCAAAAACTGCCCTTGGGGGATTCGGCGTCCAACAAGCTCCCAACACAAACATCGTGACTCACCCTCAAGGCACTCTACTGGTGCGAAGATCTTAGCGTGAAGACCTCCTAGCTTTGTTTGGATCACCGGCAGAGCACTGAGCGACCGCCTGCTGGACTTATTCCATGCGTTGTTTAGTGACTACTGCTAAAGTGCTGCTCTGAATATTTTGCTGAGCTTCCTGCAGTTTCACGAGCTTTACTTCAATGGAGGTTGTGATCGTGAAAGCCTCATCTATCCATGGCAGTAGGCACGCTTTTAGGACCGCTTCTTTGTGCCGAGCAGCATCCACCTGTTCTTTGAGCACCTTTGCCTCCTGCATCCATGTAAGCCTCTACGTAAGGGCAACCATCTGCGCAGTCCCTTTTACCTTGTTATACCTCTACTATAGCTTGTGCGCCTCTGTCTCTAGGCACTCTACATTCGGTTCCTCCTACAGGGTGGTTAGGACCTTGAATGATTGTTCAAAAAGTTGCATGCAATTTGCCACTGCACTGTCAACCGCTGCCATTGCTGTTGTAACAGTAGTGGTACGTTGTTTCCTGATCTCCTATGGAGTTGAAGGTTGAGCCTTCAACTGTAGTTCTGCGATCTACAGGTTCAACTCTAGCTGAACCCTGGCCATTTCTGCTTGATCATCGCGCACCCCTTTGGCCAACTTACGAATGCGTGCCTCCACCGGTTCTTCTGCCTGAATGTCTAGCTCTGGGACAATCCGGTAGGCTTTCTCCACAACTACATTATCTGCTTATTCTTCTCTACTATTTTGTTGCGCAATAGGCCCAACTGCTCAATGTTGATGAGTTGCTCCCTCATTACCTGTAGAGCGCGACTCTTCGTGGCCCGAAGTTCCCTGGTGACTTCATCATGTAAGAGATAGATCGTCTCTCGAGGGAGCATAGACATATTTAATCCGACCCCTTTCAAACTGCTGATCATGGCCCTATCAGCCTCCTTCTTTGTAGTGAGTGCTCCATTTGATAGCACTATCATGTTGGTCATCCTTGTGCGCAACATCTCCTTGGCAGCTGAAGTTTCGATAGTGAGGCTGGTGGACACTATGCCAGCCTGTGGAGTGTGTACCTGCAACTGTTGTAGTTTTGTTTGAAGAGCCCCTAATACAAGCTATTGTTGTTCTTCAAATTGGTGGAGGGCCTCTGCGGTGACATCCCTCACTGTTTCTCTGATGTCATGCAAATCCCCCTCAGTGAGGGTGATTGGGTCGAAAGAGTCTTTGATGCCTTTGATTTATTTTGTGGCTCTGTTTGCTCTTGCGGTCGCTGACACTTGAGTTGGGTGGACGTCATCTGCGGGTCCGTGCCACCTTGTTCTGTCTATGTTTCTGCCTCAGTGCTGGGAAAAAGTGACTTCTGTCCTTTGCACTCTTCTTCCCCTATTTTTTGTTGTTCCACCACTTTCGCACGCACTGCCTGGGCCTTAGCCTCTACTTCCTCTTTTCTATGCTTCTCTACTAGTTGCACCAATTGAAGTTTTGTCTCTTCCTTCTTGTGCTGCGTGGCGGACTTGTCCATTTCCACCACGGAGCCAGCTGGAGCATGCCACTTCGGTGGACAAGACTCAAGGACTGCGAAAATGACATCATCAGTTGCCAGGTATGGTAGGTTATGCCATGTCTTCATAGGGTCCTTTTGCGCCCTGATAAAGACACAGTGGAAATCCACTTTGAACTCTACAAATATCTGTAGGCTGGTGTATATAGTGGATGACAACCGCAACTTGCAATTGATCCCCATCTGGATATTCATCTCCATTAATGCCCAAAAAATATTGCTTTGTTTTATTTTTTATGCATCCTTGGTCACCCATAGTGAAGCGTACTTCGCTACCTTTGGAAGGTATGATGCGAAAAAGGGAATTGGCTATCTTCAGGCATCTCCCATGTCACCAGTACTATCGAAAACAAGAGCCGCACATAGTGAAACGTTATGCCCTGCTCTTGTGCCTCGCGACAGTTCGCAAAGAACTTGTCGCATAGATAGTTTGCTCAGTTGAATTGGACTCCTTCTACACATTGGGCCGCTAATGTAACCACGGGCGTGGGTAGCTCATCCGTGTGGCACTTTCACATCACTTTCCCTACTAGTATTTGTGTCATGGCCTTGACTGCAGGGTTGTTAGAGATGGCATACTCTCGCTTCCTCTCCAACTTGAACTTCTTCTTCATCGCTTCCGCAAGGGCTAACTCACCACCTTTTCCCTCTGAAATGTTGGCTGGATCCTCCCCTGAGTGAGGTAGCCATGTAATCCATTGAATTAGATGGTCTATGATGGGAATGGGCTCCTCTAGCCATAAACACCCATCATGCACCAAGTAGAGCAACTTCTTGATAACAGAAATAATCACTGGGGCACGGTGGTAATGTGACACCGAGAAAAGATTAAGCAATCCATCTTTCTCTACACTTCTGAATTGTGTCTACGGCTCCAATTGAATTGTTCCAACAGTCGCCTCAATCCTCTAGCGCATTAGCTTCTCAGTCACTAAATGTGGGAACTTCTTGTGGTCTGTGAGGTCCCAATCTTCAAACTTCAACACAGGAACTCGCCCTAATTGCGGTCCCTTAAAAGCAATATCGTCTGGGAGCAGTGGAGTTTGCAGAGAGATTTTTCTCTCATCTATGTCCTTCGGCACCTTGGCTTTACCCTTGCACGGAGGAACATATTTAGGTAATTGGGTAATATGGTCCGCACCCTAGGTTTCAACTTCCATCTCTACATCCTCCTCATCCACCAGGATTTCTTCAGACTCCTCCTCATTAGCCTCCAGATTAATGGCCTTCCCCTTTTCCCGCAAGGTGAGCTTGGTCCTCTGTGGATTTCTTGGCGAGACATGCACTAGGATCATAGCCTACTTGTCCTTCTTAGGTCTCGGTATTCTGGGTAATTTAGGAACCTCAACTATTATTCTGGCACTCTTTGGGGCTTCTACTACCGTAATTTCCTACGCAGCTTCCTCAGCTGTCACTACTCATTTGTCCATGGCTTCTATGGGTGCGGACATAACACTATTCCACAATTCTTGCAGTGTCTTTGGTAGTTGCTCAAATAATGAATTCACTTTCAGAGTCTCGAATAAGTCTCGGTTCATGTATACTTGAGCGTGCAACAACTTAGTTCTCAAAATTCCAAGTGTTTTTTGTTGGACAACCACTTGTAATTGATAGGGTCTTTTGAATTTGAATTCGACTGTTCCCCCCACATTAGGCCCATTAATGCTAGATTGGCAGCAAATTTTCAAGAATCTAACCCATAAATATCACCTTAAAGGCCTGCCTCCCACTCTGTTTGGCCTCAAATCAACCATCAAATCATGAATAGTGACTTTAACTGTCACTTTCTGGCAAACCTGTGCGCTAGCATAGCTGTTTTCGTGCTATTGTAGACCATGTGACACTTCGTGGCTTCGTGCAGTCCTGACATCGTGCAACTCTCGGGTAGTGTAGTTTATAGTACAACGCCTCTTTTTAGCTGCCTAGAGCACTAAGACTGTGCTTCTATCGGCTAGTCAGATGGTCAGGCCATCTAAATATGGCTTCAAATGACTGCCATTCACTTTTCCTGGGAAGGGATCTCCATTTAACTTAACTAGCTGGACCATGCCTCCATTGGTAATCTTCTTAATAACATACGGCCCCAGCCAATGCATTCTGAGTTTCCCTGGAAATTTATCAAACTTACTGTCATACAATAACACTAAGTCATTCACCTTAAAGGTGCACAACTTAATATGTTGGTCATGCCACGCCTTTTAACGCTGCTTTTGGACCTATTGGTGAAATCTAGCCAAAAATCTTTCTTCTTCCAGCTCATCCAACTCCATGAGCCTCTCTTCCAGGGCTCCACGATCCATCATACCTGTGAGCGCTGCTATGCGTAGACTAGGCATGATGTATTCCATAGGCATTACTGCTTCAACCCTGTCTACCAACCTAAAGGGTGTTTGTCCCATTAATTTCTTGCACATTGTCTAATAATCCCACAATACTAGAGGTATGCGTAGGTCCTAATCACTTCGCTGAGCATTGCATACCTTGGTCAGTGCATTTTCAATCACTTTGTTGAATGCCTCCACTGTCCCGTTAGCCTGCGGGTGATAAGGTGTGCTCTTTTGATGATACACCTAAAATTCATTCATTAGTGCATTGATCGTCTCATTCAGGAAGTGTGTACCCCGATCACTCATCAAAATCTTTGGGCATCCAAATCATGTTAGTACATGTTCAAATAGAAACTTCCCGGTAGTTGTGCCCATGGAATCCTTCATCGGTTGCACTTCTTCCCAACGAGTCAAGTACTCTATCGCAGTGATAATGTACCTTGCGCTTGTCTTTCCTTGGGGCTGAATAGGTCCTACAAAATCTATTGCCCACTTTTCGAAGGGTTGCAACATTACTTGTGGATTCAAAGGCATTGCATCCCTCTGTGATGTCCTTTCCGTTTGCTGACGTACATCACACACCTTACAATATGCTTTTGAATCCTGATGAAAGGTTGGCCACCACAACTTGATGCATAGAATCTTCTGTGCGGTTTCTCTCCCTCCGGAATGTCCTCTCATGGCGCCCCCACGCGTGTCCATGAGGATGCTACTTCATCTTGAAGAATGTGGTCTAGCATTGTGTATGCTATAGGAAGATGATCATTGGTACATAGAAAATGGGTGTTCTCATTGTATGACTAGAGATAAGAGCATATTTATCTCTTTGAAGAGAACCAAAGGTGGAAAAGTTATCCTAGGAGACAATACATCATCCAAACTGATATTAAAAGGTAAGTTAAACTTGATAACAACAATACAATTGTAGATAATGTTCTATTTGTTGAAGGATTGAAGCCATCCTGAGTACAATTTAAAAGAATGAGAAAAAGCATGAAGTCATATTCAATTCAAGAGGATGTAGGATTATAGAAGAAGACATTGAAAAGTTAATACCAAAAGGAATCAAAAACTCTAGACAAGGCATATGTGTTGAAGATAAGAAATAAATAAATAAGAGATTGAAGGCAATCCTTCTTCATATTTTGAATAAAGGAAGCAAGCGCCATCTACAAAAGAAAGAAAGAAATAAGAGATTGAAGAAAATAACATCTTCATATTATGAATAAAGCAAGGCCCATCTACAATCCATTATATCTTGGTATATTTGTAAGGAGCATTGCAAAAGAAAGAGAGAATAAATATTAGCATAGTCTTATGGGGAGCATAATAAACCATCTCAAGGTATATGAGGAAGAGAATAATTGTTGAATCATGAGAGTGGTACAGACAAGTCCACATGAATTTCTCTCAAAAAGAAGCACAAAATCTAGATATTAGCGGATCAATTAGGAGGATAATGCATGAACTTACAGGGAATTGCACAATTAGGAGCAGTAGGCATCATCAATTTGCTTCAGGAAGAGAGGAGCCCAGTGAATGAAGTTGGTGTATTTGAAGATGAAATAAACGGAATAAACAATTAAGAAAATATAACATATATTCAAGGGGAGCATATCATATGTTTCCAACAACAACAAAAAATGATCATGAGATACAAGGACAATTTTTTGGCATTGTTTGACATTGATGTCACATTGTTTTCCAGATGGGTTGTTGATGATAACATCGATCAAGTGCTTCATTAGAAAGAAATAGTTGGCATGACACATAGATACATAGTGTTTCCATTTTGCATTGATGTCAAAGGGGAAGAGATATATCAACCACAAGTTTGGTTATGAGGTTGTTGGTGGTTGTGGTTTCCACCAACGCCAAAGGGGGAGATTGTTGGCATTTTTGTGTTGGAAATGATGTCAATGATGAGTTACTAATGCAATAGCATGGCTTGTAGGTGCCTAAGGTAGCTGAGGTTTAGTATCAAGAATAATGTCCCTAGTGTAGTGCTATGTTTGTCTAATAGTGGTGGATGCAGGGTAAATTAAGTTTTGGGATGAGCATGAAGTAAGATTACTATGGTCAACCCAGTATTTCTCATGGATTATACATCAACCTTAAAGAAAATATGCATAGTAATCATAGTTTACACTAGATAATCCTCTACACTTTGCATAAATTATACACATTGCCTGTTATGATTCCGCATAAATGTTGGAAGGCATTGAAAAAAAATTTCCCTTCGTCTGATGCATCAAAACCATGACTTGGTTCTCTTATTTCTTTATCTTATCCATGGTAATTTCCCATGGTTTTACACCAACTTGATTCCCCTCCCATTTTACCATAGAAATTCCCATGGTAATTGTTAGTAGACTTGAATTTACCAAGAGGTAAGAAGAATATATAAACAAAAATTGATTGACACTTGGTCAATGGCTCGTGTAGTGTGTGATATGGTTTGATTAAGTTTCTATGTTTTGGCAAGTTAATGGTTTTTTTCATTGTTTTGGTGCATTGATGGTGGTTGCATAGTAATGATTTTTTATGGAGTGATGAGGGTTGGTTTTAGTGTATCTCTATTCTAGTACGATCAATGGTGTAGCATGTGCTTATAGGTTCTAGAACTGAGGTCGTGGTCATATCCATGTTCAACTATGCAATAAATCTATGTTGATTCAGTACAATGCAAATTTGGTTGGAATCTTGAGTCGAATTCTCTGTGGTCGCATAGGGAATTCGGTCATCTGGTTCATATATAGTAAATCAACTGGGTATGAAGTATTTGAAGTAGTAACCGATCTGATGGTGATCAATATTGTAGTTCGAGAAACCTAGTATGACCTAGTGCAAAGAACATGTGTGATGAAGGTGTATGGGTATTAGTGTCTTTGACTTAGTGCATGGTCGTATATCTCTAACCTGTTACAATGAATTTCTATGATTAGTGAGGGTCTGCTCTATCAAGAGAAAAATATTTGAATCGGTGTGATGGTATACAATGCATTAAGTCCTAATCTAGTTGATGTGAGCAATAATCCAAGTAAGGAATATTGAATCCAAGTGATGGAGGAAAGATATTGTTTGAACGATAATGGAAAGATGTATTTCAAGTAATAGTGGCAAGGCAAATCCGATCAATTGTGTGATCGGTTTTGATTAGATTTGGTGCAAGGATGACATAAGACATATTCTAATATGGTATGTGAACCTTGGACTAGTGCAAATTCGTCATCTATACAACCCGTAAGTTCTTATTTGATGCATTTGTATAATGGTGTGGTGCTTTATGATGAATAATGTTAGTTGGAGCGATATGCCTAATTGTGTTGCTAATTATGATCGAACCAAAGAGGTGACAATTATTTTGATTTTGCAACACTTAATATGAGAACAATCAAACTCGATGTGTGAAGTCGAGCTCTTGAAGGGCCAAATCTCATCAAATGTGGAAATGTTAGTTTTAGTGTGTAACATTTAACTAGGGTAACTTGAATTACTATTGCAGCGATAAATTTGTTTGAGTGAAGGAATAATTTGTATTGTTTTGGACCAAGTTTTCTTATGACTGAGTTGTAACATTGACCTTATGATCAAACATATTGAAATGCAAGTACTCCATGAAGTTTTGTTTGAATAATGAGTTTTGAGATATATTTTTCAGCAAAGCAGTAGTAATGAAAGTCTATTTATGCAATAGAGTTTGTTGGTGCAAGCATGTGTTGTGCTAAGTTAGTATCCAATGTTGGGATTTTAGTTGTAAAGTTTTCTTTGATCAAGACTGTCAATGAGGGTGAAGTTGCTAGGATGAAAATACATTTGATTATTGATGTAATTGTTTGTTGAAAATTAAGAGTTGTTGAGCTCTCTATTGTTCAGGGTTTACTATTATGACATGGTTATTGATCGAGTAGTGACCCTATATTGTCTAGGTGTGGAATATAAATTATATCCGTGTTTATCTCCTACCTTGAACATAAAGTTTTTTTAGTGTTAGAAGTAGACTACCATTGCTAATAATGTGCTCTCATTATTAGATTTGGTAAGGATCATTGTGTGGCTGAGTTATGTTTTCTTGTTGATTACTAGAACTCATGTGTTGTAAGGCTTATCAAGATTGTAATAGAGTCAATACATAAAGATATTGATTTTGATGTAATGCATATGAAGTTTAGTGTTGTGAACTAACATGTTGGTTACATGTTGTCTTGGGTATTATTATCATATCAGGAACATTTCTTCACTCCCTGAATCAAATTTCAAAATATGTATTGATCATTATGTGACTAGGGTATGATGAGGCTAACTATTGTTGATGCTTAAATACTAGTTTGATAGTGAGGTCAATGTCACTAATGTTTGTGTTCAAAACTTAAATGTTGTAGAGTTTTTATATGTTGTTGTTAATGAGATTAGAGAGTAAGTCAACATGTTCATGAGGGTTTTGAAAGAATATAAGTCGTTGTAGTTGAGTAAGATAATCCAAGTTGCTTGTTGTGTTCATGTATTACACATTGTATGACAAGTTTGAATCTTAGATATCAAAGTGTATATTTTTTAGCATGATGTTGATTATTTGTTGGTTTTGTTGAGTATATTATTAATCACAAAAGAAGTGTGTTGTTGATGACAGAGTAGTGAATGTGTTGTTGAGCAGTGATGGATTTGTTGAAGGGTTTGTATTGATTTTAAAGGTATTGTTAAAGGGAGTGGATCCAGTTTGAAAATGATATGAAAAGGAGGTCCACAAAGTTTTTGGGGGTTGATACCTCCAGCTAGATGATGCCAACAAAACTGATTTGACGGAGTAGGTGTTTCCTAAAGGTGGGCGCCAACAAAATTTTGCAAGGGAGTGGGTGCTTCCTTCTAAATGGTGCCAATAAAACATTGGAAGGGAGTGGGTGCTTCCTTGTGTTTGGTGCCAACAAAACTTTGCAAGGAAGTGGGGTGCTTCCTACTGGTGGGTGCCAGCAAAACTTTGCTAGGGAGTGGTTGCCTCTTGTTGGTGGGTTCCAACAAAACTTTGTAAGGGAGTGGATGCTTCCTACTGGTTGGTGCCTGTGAATATATGTAAGCAACGATTGAAGATTAAGATAAATAGGATGGTGGTTTTGTCCCTTTATGGGTTTCCACCTAAAATCTGTGTGTCATTTGTCTTTGATTTTATGATATGATTATTTGTTTTATGATTATGTTCATATGATAAATTTCTAAACAAATTCAAAGTATAAATTTACAATTATTGTTGAAATATTGATTCACCTCCCCCCCTTCAGTATTTTCTCCACCTTATGTAGGGTTTTAATATTGACACATAATTCTAAAATAATTGTGATACTTATGATGTTAATAATTGTGATACTTATGATACTTATAATTGTGATACTTATGATGTTACTGATCTATATCACATTTTTGTTCTACTTTGCTAATGTTTGCAAAGAATTGATTCTATGTGACACCTTGAAACATTTTAAACAAATAATCTTTGAATCTAATGCAACTGTAGTAGCATACCTTGGTTGTAGACTTCCACCAAATATATCAATTATATGCATGATCTTTAAGCTACATAGAAGCGAGTTTTATTTTTTCCTCATCAAAGTTAGCATCATATATTTCAAAGCATTTTTTTTCTTTATTGATCCAAGCTACACTTTGTTTTTCATCTTCAAAAAATTTGAGTCACTCTGATTTTAATGTCTTCAAATATATGTATATCAATAGAGTTAAAATGGGATGTGGTTGGTTGATGTTGATGACTAATACTCGACTAGGAAATGTGCTTATTTCCATGTTTACTGCATTTTTATGATTGGCTTGTGGAGGGGTGGTGGTGGTGCTAAAAGAGTTGAGTTGTCAAGGACTTGTATTCATTGGGTTGGTCTGTGGCGAGGATTCTATTCCTCAAATATTTCTCAAGTCCCTCTATTGTGATAGCTACTTGGTTTTGGATTTCTCCTCTTATATGTATTCTTATGTTATCCATGCTTTGATTTGTTTCATTTTTTATATCTATAGTGATCGCATTCTTGAAATTGTGCATTAACACATTTTTAAGATCTTCATTTTTTAATCTCTTCCCTTAACTCTTCCTAATTTTTATCAATTTTTTCTAATGTTTTGTAATTTTTTCTAGACTATTTCTCTATTTTTTCAATATTTGAGTTAATTTTAGTAATCTTTATTGTTATTGGAAGAGCTTTTTTTGGGCTTAATTTTGACTAAGTCAGCTTATTGCTATCCTCTTCGAATTTTCTGATTTTTTTTTAAATTACAGTATTGTACAAATGTATGCACCATATGGATTGTACAAACTATAAGTGCATCAAATAATGCAAGTGTGGTGGGACCATTTTGCTCTAATACCAATGTATCAGACAATAATTGCTCAAATAATGTGGCAACAATAATTATTTCAATGCATATAAATTTATATATTTAATAATGATTGAATTAAAGAGATGAGATACATTGAGGTGACGTCGTCTATAATTGTGGCCTAAGGTGCCTTTTAACAAAGAGCCATGACTTATTATTATATTTAATTTATTATTTTACAATTTTTTTATCATTGGTGGTTTATGAGCTTAAGATTTTGATAACCCATTATATTTTCCCATGGTACTTAGTGAAACCCATTTCAATTTTACGTATTATTATTATTTATACAACAAAGGTCAAAGTGCCAACACAACACCATCGGAGATCTCTAGGTGAGTGAAAAGATCAAGGGATGATCATAAGAGGTAAAAGAGAAACAAAAACCAAATACATTATTCTATTTGATGACCAATTTTTAGGGAGTTTATGGGCCACAACTGTTTGTGGAGGTAAAAGGGAAAGCACAATGGAAGAAGGCCATAACAATTGAACATGAGTCTAATGGAAAATCAGGTTTGTGATCTCACAAATCTTCCACCGGCGAAGAGAGCTATTGGATACAAATGGGTGTACAAGGTCAAGTACAAGGCATATGGCACACTCAATAGGTAAAATGAACAATTGGTTGTAAAATGGTTCTCTCAACAAGAGGGAATTGACTATGAGGAGACATGTGCTCCTATAGTAAAGACCAACTACATTCAATTATTTATAGCCATGGCAACATAATTTTGTTAAAATATCTATCAAATGGACATGAAAAAAAGGTTCCTCAATGGAGATTTGGAGGAAGAAGTCTACATTATCAACCATAAGGTTTTTAGGTTCCAAAGATGAAACATCTTGTTTGAAAAGTAAATAAGGCTCTACATGAAATGAATAAGGCACTAAGGAAACGATACATTAAGATTGGTACTTGGATGAACAAGGGTTTCAACATAGCCCTTCAAATTCCAATTTATATGTCAAAAGAATTGGTAATGATATCATTCCACTAGTCATTTATGTAGATGACATCACTATTATAGGGAATGGTGCAATTTAATATGAGTATACCTTTTGACATAATAGATTTAGGCCTCCTATATTATTGCTTAGGCATATAAGCTCGGAAATCATGGTCTAGTGCTTTTGTCTCGCAAAAAAAATATGACAAGAGTTTGTTGGCTAGTTCAAAATAACATTGCAAGACCTTATCTACACCTATGAAAAAAGGCTTGAAGCTTTCAACAAAGCCCAATCCTAATGTAGTCAATGAATCAATGTACTAACAACTATTTGATATATCGTGCAACCACCAAACCTAATTTAAGTGACATTGTTAGCTTCATCTCCAAATTTCTGACAATGCTAAAAGTGGAACATTATATTATAGCAAATGGTGTGTTGAGATATGTGAAAGGGACACTTTGGCATTTTGTATAGAAAAAGCAAAGACCCTAGGCTATGTGGGTATATAGATTTAGATTGGGAAGATTATGTGTATGATGGAAAATTAACTTTTAGGTGTGTATTCTACCTTGGCATGGGTGTATTGACATGGACAAGTGAAGAAGCGACATATAATAAACCTTTCATCCACTAGACTAAAATAATGAGAAGCAACGAAAGGAGTATGTGAGGTACCCTAACTAAGATGGATGTTTCCATACTTGAAAATGTAACAAATAAAGCTAATGCCCTTGTTATGTGACAATCAAGGTGGCTCAAACAAGGCAAGAATCTAGTCTTCCTTGAGCTTACCATGGATATCGAAATACAATGTCACTTCATCGGACAACTTATGGATGATGGGTCTATTGAGTTCTAGTGGTGTCCCATAGAGGACCAAACTGCAAGCATTCTTACCAAGTTTTTAGGTCCTTCAAGATAAAATTAGTGTGCTTAACAAATCAACTATAAGGAGTAATTTCATGTTAATAATCATCAAATAGATATTATAGCTAAGAATTCCTAAAGTAATATCGACTTTTGTTATGAAACCAACTCACAAAAAGATAGAAAAGTTAGATCAACGCCTTATAATTCAGCCTCTTCGAGGGGGAAACCTCCTTTACATTACACAAATGAACAATTCTTTGATGATTCAAAGGAAAAAACCTCCTTTCTATATATAGGAGTCTGAGGGGTCACAATATAACCAAGCCGGTTTAACAATAATAATATAAAGGCACAAAAATAACAATAGAGGGAACAATATGGGGACAATAGGGGCACAACAATAACAATAAGGGATACAACAACAATAGTAATCGAGGAATCACTAGTATTATAAGGACCTAACATGCCCATCTCTTTCAAAAAAGTGTTGTCCTCAATGCTTGAGTAATTTTGGATGCTTCTATATAAAATTCTCATCCTCCCATGTGGAATCTTCAAAGGGTAAGTTCTTCCACTTGATCAGATACTCTGACATTGATCGATTTCGTAGTTTTCGAGTTCTTGTTTCTTTGACTACTTTAGGTTCCAATATGATTTTTCCTTCCTAATCAAGTTCTGGAAATATTGTTTGAACTGGAGCTTGTCACCTATAACCTTCTTTAAGCATGAAACATGTAAAACTGGGTGCACTCGGGAAGCTGCAGGAAGCTCCAATTTGTATGCCATAGTACCTATCTTTTGCAACACCTTGTATGGACCATAATACTTTGGTGATAATTTATTATCCTTCTTAGCTTGCTTGAGGGAAATTTGTTTATATGGTTGTAGTCATAGGAATACCCAATCACCTATATCAAAACTTTTTTCCCTGCAATGTTGATCTTCTTGTTGTTTCATTCTATTTTGCGCCAAGGTGAGGTTATCCTTTAAGAGTTGGAGAGCTTGTTTTTTATGCTCGATGTGATCTTCCACTGATTCAACCTTAGAATTTTCTCTTAAATATGAAGTGATGGATGGTGGATGATATCCATGAAGTGCCATAAATGGGGTCATTTTTGTTGCAATATGGAAAAAAGTGTTATACCACCATTCAACCAGAGGCAACCATTTGACCCATTGTGTCTATTTATCATATACAAAGAAACGAAGATATCCTCCCAAACATTTGTTTACTATCTCAGTTTTCTCATCAGATTGAGGATGATAAGATAAACTATGAGCTAACTGAGTACCAAGACAAGAAAATAATTTTGTCCAAAAATTTCTGGTGAAGATGGGATCTATGTCGCTTACAATAATCTTTGGGTTTCCATATAGCTTTTGAATTGTTTCCACAAATGCAGTATAAATTGTACTTGCTTTAAATGGATGTGATAATGCAAAAATGTGTGCATACTTGGTAAGTCTGTCAACTACCACCATGATGACACTCTTTCCTTTAGAATTGGGTAAACTTGTGATAAAATCCATTGAAACCTCCTCCCAATGTTGGCTTGGAATGGATAAAGGATGTAATAGACCTAGGGTATTAATTATTTCAACTTTATTTTGTTGGCAAACCAAACATTCTGCGACAAACTTTTTAATATCCGATTTAAGGCCATCCCAAAAAAAATCCTTCTTAACCCAGTGGTAAGTTTTTAAAAATCTTGAGTGCCCTCCAAAGGGAGAGGTGTGCAGTTCCATAAGAATCTTTTGTTTGAGTTGAGAATTCCTACATAGGTATAACCGATCTTTGTACCATAACGAATAATTTTCCAGCTAAATGTATCAAATGTATTGGGATCTTGTTGTAACTTTTGAACGAGTGCCCACACTTACTCATCATTAGTCCATTCATCCCTTGCTTCCTTTATCCAATCTGGTTGGATAATAGAAATGGCACAAAGAAATGTTTCCACATCCTCCTCCTTTCTTGATAGTGCATCTGCCACAACATTTTGCTTCAATTTTTGTAGATGATTTCAAATTCATAACATCTTTGTGACCTATTTTTGTTGCTCTTATAAATATAACCTTTGTTCTAAAAAGTATTTAAGACTATCATGATTTGTTTTTACCTTGAAGTGTCTTCCCATTAGGTAGGGTCGTCATTTCTTAAGTGCATGTAGTATTGCCAACATTTCCTTCTCATAAATAGCTTTGTGTAAACACTTTCCTTTGATTTGATAACTTTTGAAAGCAATGGGTCTTTATTCTTGCATTAAAACAGCACCAATTCCATTTCCTGAGGCATCACATTCCACAATAAAGGTTTTTGTGAAGTCCAGTGTAGCTAAGGCTGGTGCTTGGCACATTGCCTCTTTAAGATGTTCAAAGGCCTTTATTTCTTCTGAAGTCCATGAAAATGCATCTTTCTTCAATAATGTTGTTAAAGGTGTTGCTATTATCCCATAATTCTTAACAAACTTGTGATAATACCCTATCAACCCGAGAAATCCTCATAGATGCTTTATGGATGTGGGGATTTTCCATTCCTTAATGGTTTTAATTTTGCTACGGTCTACCTTAACACCTTCATGAGACACAATACGACCCAGATATTCCACCTCTTGTACTCCAAAGAAATATTTGGAGATTTTTGTATATAATTGTTTCTCCTCCAATAGCTTGAGCACCATGTCAATATGTTGAACATGATCCTTCCAAAACTCGTTGTAGATTAGTACATAATCAAAAAACACTAACACAAATTTTCTAAGGGTGGGTTTGAAAATGGAATTCATCAAACCTTGAAATGTAGAAGGTGCATTAGTAAGGCCAAAAGGCATGACCAAAAATTCATGATGATCCTCATGAGTTCTAAATGTTGTTTTTGGAATGTCTTCAATCTTCATTATGATTTGATGATATCTTGAACGAAGATCCAACTTGGTGAAGTAAATTGATCCATGCAATTCATCTAATAATTCATCAATGACATGAATGGGAAATTTATCTTTAATAGTGAGCTTGTTGAACTCCCTATAATCTGGACACATGCGCCATGATCCATCCTTCTTGTGAACCAATACTACTGAGCAGAGAAAGAACTTTGACTAGATTGAATTATACCAGCCTCTAGCATTTTTGCAACCGTACGTTCAATTTCACTCTTTTGGACATAGGAATACTGTAAGGCCTAAGGTTTGGAGGAACACTACCTGGAATCAAATTAATAGCATGATCATGATCACGAATAGTTGGGAGGCCTTCAAGAGTCTCAAATACCTTGGAATGATTGTCCAAGACTTTTGGAGATCTAGAGAAACGAATGATTTCGATGTGGCAACCTCTAGTGAACATAATTGTGCAATTATGCCTCGTTGTTCTTTCTTTAGAAGCTTTGTCATTCCGTCAGAGCTGTTTATCTTTTCCAGTTTCCCTGTGATACCCCTTAATTCAACTTCCTTTCCTTCTAAAGAGAATTTCATGAAAAGTTCTTGAAAATTAAAAGCTATTGTACCCAAGGATTGTAGCCATTGGACTCCTAGTACAACATTAGCATCACCGATTGGAATGTAAAGCATTGGGCTATTCAATACATATTCTCCCACGGATAGCTTGATATTATGGCACTTTCCTGAGCAATTTATGGTTCCTCCACTTGAAACCATCACTTGACACTCTGGTGCTGGATATAAGAAGCAACTCAATTCCTTGGTTATCTTACAATGAATAAAATTATGAGTACTTCCCGAATCAATCAACACTATTACCTTTTTCTTCTTGATATGCCCTTCTATCTTGATAGTTTGAGGAGTGGTAATTCCAGCCAATGCATTATAAGATATGGTCGGATTCATTTCTTCTTTTTCTAGGGTTTTTTCCTAGTGTATATCCTGTTATTTTGATGTTTCTTATTCCTTTTCTTTCTCCTCTTCACAATCTATGTAAAATAATTTCTTCTCGACACACTTATGACCTTTAATGTATTTTTGATCACAACTGTAACAAAGCCCTTTTGCTCTATTTTCTTCCAATTGTTGTGGTGTCAACCTTGTAGGTTGTGGATGGCTAGGGGCAGCAAAACTTCCATCTTTATGATTGTGAGTGGAAGGCTTCCTTGTTGCCATAATTTTGCTTTCCATTTTTCTTGCCAACTTGAATGCCTTCTCCAATGAATCTGGTTCCCAAAGGCGAACCTCATGTTGGATGTTATTCTTTAAAGTCCCTATGAACACATCAATCCTATGCTCCTCTGGAATATCTTTTACCCTTATGTTCAATTTTTGGAAGTCCCTCAACGTGCTCCATCACTGAACCCTTTTGTTTGAGATTTATCAATTGGCTAAAAAAAGTGTTGTTTTTTTGTATCCTCATAATGTGCTATCATTTCATCCGTAAAAATAGCCCAAGTGACAATTTGTTTACGAGAGCAAAGCCATTGATACCATACAAACTGATTTGGTTCCAAATAGAAAGTTGCAATGCGTACCTTTTGTGTGTTATGAACATTATGGAGATCGAAAAATTGCTCCATCTGTAGTATCCATGTTCTGGGATCCTTGCCATCAAACTTCCTCATATCGATCTTCGGAACATGGTGGTTATTCGATCCAATGTTAGAGTCTATGAAATCAGTGTTAACATTTATTTTGTTCTCATCATGAGTTTCCTTTACTACCCTTCCGCCATTAGTAAGCATTTCTTGTAGAAACTTTATCAAATTTGTCTTCAAATCTTCCATGCCTTTCTTTAAATCATCCATCTTAGCCTCCACGTCATTCATCTTAGGTTCTATGCCTTTCTTTAAACCATCCATCTGAGCTTCCACGCCTTTCTTTAAACCATCCATCTTAGCTTCTACAGTTTTCTATAAACCATCCATCTTATTTTCTGTTACTTTTTGTGGAGTGAAATTTGTTGCACTTGGCCTTGTAATTTTGATATATCGTGTTACATTTCTTCCTCTTCTTCATGAGTCATGTTAGAGCTTTCAGGTTGCTTACTATGTGTTTCCATTTTCTTTCTTCGGGGCATCAATTACCGATAATAATGCTTCACTATGCCCTTTGAATTCCTTCAAACTAGTTTTTCAAACCAAGCTTATGCAAAAATTTAAAAAAAAAAAACTACAAACCTTTTTTCACTTTGTAGGAGCTCGATATTGAATCTGATGTGTCTCTGTAATTTTGGATTTCCAAGTGTGAAATTTCTTCCTGCGGTAACCCTCTGAGTAATATTTCTAACCCTGCAAGTCTGATCAAGATTGTATTCTCCAATGAAGAATTATTCCAAATCTCCCACGATGACCTGAGTATAGACTAGTTCAGTAGAGCGAACTTGTACGACGTGTCGTGGGTCACTGTTTTAACCTTAGGTTCTGAAAGTGATACCCAAAAAAACTACAGTCCGTCCTCTTTCTGTAACTTCTTACGAAAATTCAATATGATGTTCAGAGCGAAAGTTATGATGATTTTCCCAAGGTGACCTGTTTCGAATGTAATTTGGGGCTCTACAAAACCCTAACTTCCTCGGATTATATCTCTAAAACTATAGCGAGACAAGATCTGAAATTTGGAGCCGAGGTTCAGAGTGATTTTTTCTCAAATGAATTTTTTTTAAGCTTCTGAAACTTTGTAGAAAAAGAGTTATAGCGAAAATTCCACGATGCCTTGTTTTAGATGAAATTATGGATCTTGCAAAAACCCTAACTTCCTCATATCATATCTCTGAAATTATAGTGAGACAAAATCTGAAATTCAGACTCGAGGTTCAGCAAGATTTAGTCTCACATGAGTTTTTTTTTAGCTTTTGAAACGCCGCATAAAAAAGTTATAACGACAATTCCACGATGACATGTTTGAAGCAACGAAACCCTAGAATCCAAAGCTTTAATACCAAATGTTATGAAATCAGCTCACAAAAAAATAGAAAATATAGATCAACACCTTAGAATTTAGCCTCTTCGAGGGTGAAACCTCCTTTACATTACACAAATGAACAATTCTTGGATGATTCAAATGACAAAACCTCTTTTCTATATATAGGAGTCTAAGGGGTCACAATATAACCAAGCCGACCTAACGATAATAATTTAAAGGCATAAAAATAACAATATAGGGATTTTATGGGACATAATAATAACAATATGGGAACAATAGGGGCACAACAATAACAATAAGGGAGACAACGACAATAGTAATGGGAAATCACTAGTATTATAGAGACCTAACAACTTTATATTATTTTATGATTTTATACCTTATTTCACTTTAGTTTGTTTCTCAATCTTAACCCACATTCATAAAGTAGATTGACTTTTCAAGTTCATAAAATAGATTGACTTATCTAACTCAACTATTTATCAAAAAAAATTATTTCCCTACTTTATTAGAACTCACGAATTTAACTTATTTTTTTCTAAGTATTCAATTTTCATTTGTCATGACATTCACAACAAAAGAATAAAACCTATATCACATTGTATTCATGATCTAAAATTAAATGCAACACGATTGAATTTAGTCAATTGGAGTAAACGATGATAATACATGCACATGTCAATGGCTCAACTTCTTATTTAAACTTTCACACTAGGTTCATTATAGTGGTGAAAGTGTCTTAAACTTTTTGGGTACCGAGTCTAATTCTTAATGCTCCACTTTGCCTAGCCAAGCAATTTTGAAAAGGTGATCATCTAATCTTGTTGCCTTGTTGCCTTGTCTCAGTCGCTTGCCCAAAAACTCTCTAAGAAAAAAGGTCATGTTTATAATGTTTTAAAGATCGACCTTGCAATTTATAATGTTTCAAAAGTCACTTGGATTCATATCATTTTCCCTTAATTTTACATTTATCTTAATTTAAACATTTTCATATGTTAAAATTTAAACAAAAGATATTGCATTTAGATTTTGTCATAGGTCTAAACATTTATTCTTTACCCTGTGTTTTCAGTTTAGTTATGTAACTCTACTTGCCATCAACCTATATGTTTATATATAACATATAAATATGACCATGCTTATGCCAAATAAATAAGTAATATTTTTTTTCAGTCCATTTTTGAATGATCACTTCTAGAGAATGACTTAGTAGCCTATCTAATTCTTGTAGGTTATAGTCAATAGAAGGGGGATCAATTAGTTTATTTGTTTGCTTGTCGTTTGGGTGAAAATATTTGTTTACTTGTCATTTGGGTGAAAAAGAACATATAAAAATGACATTGAATAATTAAATTAAAAAGATGTTAAGTGATTATGAGTGAAAAAGCAAGGGAAATTGTATAAAGTCATTTTCTAATATATAATTTAAAGGAGATATTGATGGTATTTTGATCACCCATGGTATTATAATGATAAAAAGCTATAAAAAGAGAATTGGGGCTCACTTTTGATTATGCATTGGTTAGTTTTATCAAGTCAATTTTGGAGAGGTCTTGGAGGTTTTGAGAAAAGAGTGTGAAACCCTCATGAGGATTACTTTTGATGATGAGATACATCCACACTAGCTAATCAAGGTTAGTTTCAGTGGTGAGATTCATACACCATAGTCCGTCAGAAAAAGAGGAATCATCCAGGTTCTCCATAGGTGCACATATTGAAGGAAAAGCTACATTTTTCCAAAGATCATGGGAGCTTGGAGGATAATTGATTCATCTAGTTGCAAAACTCTTATTTTTATGGAGGCCGAATTTCTTTTAAGAGGCTGTATTTTCTTGTGAAGACCATATTTTCTTGAGGATTCTATCGTGTTTTTGTATGGGATCACAATTCTTGTGGAGATTTCCAATTTTATTGGAGCAACAACATTCAACCAACCCAAATCGTGACATCTTTCGGAGTTACTCACGGGTTCCATAAATAAAAGTGTTGCATCTTAAATGGGTTGTCCAACTTGTAATTTCATGATCAATATTAATAAATAATTGATTGGGTTGTTGCTATTTATTTGGGAATTTTGTAGAGTATATTTGTTGAGTTTAGGATTTCGTATTTGATTGCATTCAAAATGTTTGATAAAATGTCTAACCCATAAAGATGATTTATTATTTATCTGCAAAGCGTTTGAAGAAAAAATTACATGCAAAGTATTTGCCAAAATGCATAAAAAAAGACATTTAAAATCCCTGCAAGTTGAGTTAGCATATTTTGGCACGGTCATTATAGTGATATTAGAGTTGGCTTCCCTTCTAAACTGTTGGATTGCTAACGCTCGTGCAAAGTTCATCATAGATCAATTACATGTCAATTTTGTGGGTTGGTCATCAATTAATAAATATGGAGGGAAGACGACTACCCACTCCTTCCAAGGAAAAATGTGGATCTTCGTAAGTATGACTTGCCAAGCATAGACATAATCCACACCAGCATTAATGAGTATTATTCTTTTCCTAAAGAAATTCAAGATGTCCTCACATTCAAACAATTTGTAGGTGAAATAGAAGAAGGATTGATGGAATCCATGTCCACACAAACAGAGAGAGATAATTCAAAGAACCAATTAAGTTGTGCATGCAATTAAGGAGATTGTTGATTGAGCCAATCACTTTTGAAGGTAGTAATGATGTGTTCATTGGTTCAGGTATGACTGATTAAGTTCCTGAAACAGAAGCAGAAATGGCTTCAATCGATTTTAACAATGTGTTCCCTCGGCAAGGAATGGATTGACTATACTAGACAAACTACCAAGAAGTAGCCAATCTCTCAATCATCCAAGCTCTAGAAAGAGAGTAGCAGCACCAATAATTCGACGGACAACTCCCAAATCACCTGTGTCAAGTGTATCTGAAAGTGTGAAAGATTTTGATGAGGATCAACTACTTGAAGAGAATAATGACCAAAATTTCAATTACGGCAATGCTAATGGCGTTGCTATGGCTGAAGGTTTGAGAAGCACAACTAAAACAAACATAGATATTACAAACATCATCCCTTGTTCCTCCAAATCTGGTTAATGTTGGTGAAGACCAGAACCATAAATATGGAACCATGATGAGGAAATCACGTAGCATATCGAGGGACATTCTTTCTATGCATACACCGGATCCAATATTTGTAGATAGTCTAAAGAAAAATCCAAAGCTAGATAATCTTGTATGGTTCAAAATCAATCTCACTGATGCCCCAACAACTGAGAAACAAGAGATATGTTGGATGATGCAATAGTACCTTGCCCTGCGAGACAAGAATGTTTTCAACGAAAAGTTTGTTCCCTGGGAGAAAGAAAATATCACAGATCCTAGCACACCAAAGCAAATCCCAAAACCATTTTGTTACAAGGATGAGAAAGAAAATGAAAATTTTTCAAATGGAGGATGGTGTGGTACATGTTTAACTAAATAAAGGATCAAGGGAAGAACTTTATCCTGTTGCTAATACAACATTCTTCTGTGATGTACATTGAATAATTGGAATCATTTCATTGGGAAATGTTCGTATCAAACTATTGTATCAATTCTTGTGGGGTTATGTGATCAGCTTACTAGATTGGTGTTGCACTGCCTTCAAGAAAATATGATTACAAGATAAAGAATGCTAATGGCACGTAAAAAAAATTCCTTGGACGTTGTCGTTAAAGCGATGCCATTGGAATTGTTTTAGCAAATCATTGGTTTTGTGAAGAAAATTGGAGATTTGGCTTGAAGTTGTAAGCATTGAGTTTTCCTATGTGACCTCCCAGTTGGGGAATTAAAGTGTTATAGATATGCATGCAACTAGTTGTCTGTCTTGTCCCATTGATGTAATAAGGTGCTTAAAAGTTACTCTGCTTTGTGATGGTCATAAGAAATGGAGTAGATGATGCTAACACAATCCCACAAGTTCTTGTGACATATGCAATGGAATGAAGAAGTGCAAAGCCACTTATTTTGGCTATAATGAAAGAAGCATTTGAGGAGGGCCTTATAACATCTAGTCAGATGTTCAAGGAGTTTGACAGCGTTGTTGACACTGTAGATGATTTGTAACTTGATATAATTAGTGTAATGCACATGTTTGAATCTTTAATTCTCAAGGCAACAATAGGTCATTGGCTTAGTCTAGCATCTAATAGGTCTTTCCCCAGTCAATTGGATGTATTGGTAGAACAAGATAATGTTAAGCTCTTCAGGGAGAGGGAAATAACTATTATTTAAGAGTACTTTCTTTCTAATTATATCTTTGAAGTTGTGAGTTTGGAAGATCATGCTCCTCCTAATTCCAATGCAAATATTGTTAAGAAGTTTATCACATTAGCTATGGACGTAAGAACATGGAGAAAGAAATGGCTTATGCCTTTTTGTCTGCTCTCTATACATTAGTGTTTCCAGTTGAATATGCAAAAGACAAAATCAACAAGTTGTTAAGAGGAATTTGAGTCTGAGGAGGTATTGGAGAAACATGTTGATGTATTCAAGATCTTTGTCTATGGCAATGGAGAAGAAAAATGACAAGTTTCTGAATTTGCTACAAGAATGTTCAAGCGAAGTTTTGATTACCATAAATCAAATGGTGAAGGGTTTCGCAAGGCTTGTTGATAGCCTTGAAGACCCAGCGTTGAATATTTCCAATGCTAGGGACAAGTTCGAAAGTTATGTTTAGCAAACAAAAGCAAATGGCTAGCATAAGGGATTTTACAAATCACCTTGGAAGGAGGTGTTTTCTCCTTCAAAATGTGAACTTGTAACTTGCAAAACTCCCAATTTACTTCTATAGGGTAGGTAGAATGTTAAGATGCAGAGAAATGAAACAGACACTAGGTTGAAGTCTTCAGGTAATGGAAATGCCAACTTCTCAATGTGGCCCTGGCATCTAGTGATTTTAATGAGGGATGGTTTACATTATATTTGATTATTTCATAGTGTGGCAATGTGACTGTGATGTTGGACTTAGTTGTGTTATGATGGTACAACAGAAATATGTTGGAGCATTTTATAGGCATATTTGGGCTCTTGATATTGATACGCATGTTTGGGATTGCTCAAGGGCAAGCAGTCTTGGGAAAGGAGGACTGCAATGTCCTTCTCCCAATGATCACCTCTGGAAAATGATTCAGCTGCCTAATTAGTTTCATAGGCTATAGTTGGTAAAAATGGGATCAATTATTTTAATTGTTTAAATGTCATTTGAGTGGAAAAACATGTAAAAGTGACATTGAATAATTAAATTAAAAAATTGTCAAGTGACTATGACAAAAAAAGCAAGGAAAAGTTTATAAAGTCACTTTATATTATTTAATATAAAGAGAGACACATTGTATTTAAATGACCCATGGTATTATGATAATATAAGTAATAAGAAGAGAATCAAAGCTTACTTTTAATTATACATTGGTTATTTTCTCAAGTCAATTCCAAAGAGTTGTTGGAGCTTTTGAGAAAATGGTGTGAAACCCTCATGAGGATTAGTTTACATGGTGAAACCCATCCACCTTGGTTGATCAAGATTGATTTCGGTGGTGAGACACATCCACCCTAGATATAGTCAAAAAATGAGAAATCATCTAGGTTCTTCACAGTGCACATATTGAAGGAGAAGTTACATTTTGCAAATGCTTAGCATTCGATATAAGTAGCCTCTCGACTCAAAAGTGTAGAAACTAAAATTAAAAGTACATCAGAGAGAATTAAGTGTTATAATAATAACTTAATTTATCTTTCTTTCCTTTCTTCTTCTAGACCTTCTACCAAACCCCCAAAGGAGGTTTAATTGGAACCATTTCCAAATCATTCACGATCATCATAGGTGGGGTTCTTTGTCGGACCCTAAACTTGCCAAAACATTAACTCTCTTTGAACCCACCATCCCTTCCTCTTTTCCGACCATCTCTTCATGTTGTTTTGATTCAAGGATTGGTGTGGCTTCTGAAATACTCTATGTGTATGGTGTTTTATTGCAACAACTCTTATTTTCGTGAAGACCGGATTTCTTTCAAGAAGCCAAGTTCATTTCTTATGGAGGTCATATTTCTTGCGGTTGTGGCCTTTTATATCATATCACAATTCTTCTAGAGAGGCCGCAATTTTATTGGAACATTCAACCAGCTAAATTGTGACATTTGTAGGGGTTATTCACGGATTCCAAAATTCAAATTGTTGCATCTTAAATTAGTTGTCCAACATGTAATTTCATCAACAATATTAATAAATAATTGGTTGAGTTGTTGCTATTAATTTGGGAATTTTGTGGAGTATATTTGTTGAAGTTAGGGTTTCATATGTGGTTGCATTCAAAATGTTTGATAAAATGTCTAACCCATAAAAGATTCATATTGCTCACATGCGAAGTGTTTGAAGTATACATGCAAAGTCAAATTGTCTAAAAGAAGTTTTAAAAAATTTGCAAGTTGAGTTCGCATATTTTGGCAAAGGACATTACAAAATAAAACAATATATACATGTTTTGATAGTATATTATAGCATATCCATTTTAATTAAAGATATATTAAACCCTCAGAAGAATAAAAAGGAAATTGACATGCTTAAACCAACTTAAAGAAGGATCTACCTCAATGTACTTGGATATTTTAATGCATGCATGGGTGTATTAAATTTTCTTTTCTACGTGACTTATTTTTATATTTTGATTTATATGCATGGATGTTACACATTTCATCATATTTTGTTATTACTTTTTAAATAAATTTTATAATATATTGGGCCAATTAATGCCATGTGTCATGTCAACTTTATGCATCTCTGCTAGGTTTGTAGAATGCACCTCACTTCTCTCATTGCTTTTATAATTACAACATTATGCACTATTGTTTGAAACACTGAGAGGGGGGTGAAACAGTTTTTCTTATCAATTGTTATTTTACCGGTTATATTCTTCACAAATTAAATCAAATCAATATATAATAATTGTATTATTAATCGACCAAAAAGGAATTGTATACAATATAAATATGTTCCCAAGCTCCAACTTGGTTTTGATGAGGCTCTAACCTTTAGGGCTTCGACCCTATCTATCCAAGGCACCAACCTTGCGTTTAGGAGCACCAACTCCAAGGGCACCAATTCTATGAATGCTTTGCATTAGAGAATATGTAATGAGGATCTTCACATATCACTTCACTTCATTGGTTTGTCAAGTCTATCATCGTTGCCAACTCAACCACCTTGCATCATCCTTATAAGTTGTCCAGTCATAGAGATGTCATGTCTTCAACCTTTGTCCCACAGATAAACTCAATACTTGTTAGTCCACATAAGTTTCTTTAAGATTAGCCCTGCATCTTAGTTACACCATTGTTCTGAACAATTCTTGCCCACAATCCTCAAATTAAATTGATCCCTGGACTGTCCCCAATTTTCTACAAAAGAAATGACCTTGCAATTGTCAATGAATAGTGGAGAAGAAACCTAATCATTGTCCAACTCAAGCCAAAAGAGCATTGTTCGCAGTAGCATTATTCACAGTCAAGGTAGAGGTTAATCCGCAGTTAGAGGAGGATTGTCATCACACTAGCCCGCAATGAAGTTGATGTAGTAGCCTCCAAACAGTGTTGTATGTTGTTACTAGCTCGCAATAGGTGTCTGCACTGCAACAGAAGGAAAGGTCTTATAAATAATCTATAACACAAACACATACCTTACTCTAGTCCCTAATCCGTAGTCATATTAGTCCGCAATCCTGAGCCAACAGTCTGCAATTCTGAGCCATCCTCCTTAGAAAAAATCCGCAATTCTGAGCTAGGACAGTCTGCAAATCTGAGTTGTATAGTTCACGAGATGTGAACTTGCTGTGTCTTCCCTTGCTTGTTGAATTTGAACTTGACTGCCCTCCAAAAATGTTGAGTTCCCTCTATATATATACTCTTTCTATGCATGAAAAACGAAGGGACGTGTCTCCTAGCTAAGCCAACATGAGTTTGACAAGGTAAGGTCGGCTCACTAGCGGATTCTTGATTTAAATTTGAAAAATCTCGTTCTCTTGTTATTTGGAATTTCGAGACACATAATAGCTCATTAGAAAGATAAATTTGTGTTCTTCAAGATGGTCTAGGTCTCATGATGAGATTATTCTTCTACGATGGAGAAAAATATTATTTAAAGTGACTGGTTATTTATTAGTGTAGAAATGGAGGCAGGTCAGAATGCCTTTGAGTGTTGGGCTTCTTCATGGTTTGGTTTCATCATTGATTACCTTCTTCAATATGTCATTGTCATCATGTCCATGTCCTTGCCTTCTTCAATATGTCACCGCCATCATGTCCTTGATTTCTTCAATATATTGACATCAATGACAACTAGATTAACAAACTCCCCCTTTTTCATTGGATGGCAATATTTTTCTTCTCTCCCCCTTTAACATCAATGGAAAAAGGGTGCACAAAAAAAAATCCTCTTCTCGAACTGCTCCCCTGTCATGTGGCATCTTAAGAATTTATTTAGTGTGATGTTAGAGCAATAACCCACATCTTTTGGCGATGATGTTCAAATGCTTCTCGAGGAAGGGGTTTGGTGAAAATATCTGCAAGTTTCCCTTTGTATTGATATATTCTAACTTGATCTTTTGTTCAACCACTTGCTCAAAAAGAAAATGATATTTGATTGGTATACATTTGGACTTTGAGTGCATGACTAGATTCTTTGAGACACTGATGGCATTAGTGTTGTTATAATAGATGGTGATTGGTTGTTTAGTTTCTATGTTGACATCCTTCAAAGCTTCCTTCATCCATATTGTTTGTATACAACAATCTGCAGCAGCTATATATTTGGCATTAGCTGTGGAAAGAGATATAGATGATTTTTTTTGTTGAGCCAAGATACTAGACAATCTCCCATGAAGAATGCATTTCCACTGGTACTTTTTCGATCATCCATGCATCCAACCCAATCAGCTTCAGTGTAAGTTGTCACTGTAAGAGTTGTGCTTTTGGGATACCAATGACCAAAGTCAGGAGTTCCTTCGAAGTATCTGAGAATTCTTTTCACAGCCAACAAATGGGATTTCTTAGGAGTTGATTGAAATCTTCGCACCATTCCTACTACTTGCATAATGTCGGGTCTTGTAGCAGTTAAGTATAGGAGAGCTCCAATTATTGACTTGTAAAGGGTTGAAACTACCGAGGGGGATTCATCATCTTTGCTCAATTTGCAGTATGTAGCCATCAGTGTGCTCATACGCGCACAGTCTTCCATCCCATATCTTTTAAGCTTGTATTTAAGATATTTTGCTTGAGATATGAACATGTTTGTTTTGGTTTGAGATACTTGTAGTCCAAGGAAGTAAGATAACTCACCAATCATCGACATTTCAAACTCTCTTGACATATTTTGAACACACTCATGGCTCATCTCATCATTATTGCTAGCAAAAATCAAATCATCAACATAGACAAGAGTGGCTAGTATCTTATCCTCGTCCATCTTCATGTAGAGATTACTTCCTGCCACCCCCTTTTTGAAGCCTTCTTGTTGTAGATAGTGATCCAATCTTGTGTACCAAGCTCTAGGAGCTTATTTCAACCCATATAATGCATGTTTCAACTTACATACAAAGTCTTTTCCTTCTACTAGATCAAACTCTTCTAATTGCTCCATGTAGACTTCTTCCTTGAGTTCCCCATTCAAAAATGTTGATTTTACGTCCATTTGATAGACTTTGAATCCTTTTGAGCAAGCAAATGCCAAGAACATCCTTATAGCTTCCATACGAGCTACCAGTGCAAAGGTTTCTTCAAATTCGATTCCTTCAATTTGTGAATAACCTTTACAAACAAGCCTTGCCTTATTTATGATGATTTGTCTATCTTCATTCATTTTGTTTTTGAACACCCATTTGGTTCCAATTATATTTTTATCCTTTCGACGAGGTACCAGTTCCCATGTCTCAGTGTTCTCGATTTGAGACATTTCTTCTTCCATGGCTTCCACCCAATGAGGATCCTTGCTTGAGTAAAAGTTTATGGTTCTAACATAGATAGGAGAGCAACATCATTTTTCCTTGGTGTACTTGTCATCCTGTTTCGGGTTTGTATTCTCTCATTTACATTGCCAATAATTTGCTCTTCCAGGTGATGTTTTTGGAGGAATTTCACTTTTGAAGGAGTTTGAGATGGTTCTTTTTCCTTTTGTTTGTCCTCATCTTTTTCCTTTTTTTTAGGTTCTTCGTTTTCTTCAACGAGGGGGTCAACTCCATGATCTTCAATTTCCTTTCCTAGAAGGGCTTCATCAATCTTCACATCAATGCTTTCCACTATTTTCCGTAGTCGATTATTGTAACATTTGTAAGCTTTACTCCTAGTAGAATATCCAAGGAATATTCCTTTTTGAACCTGAGAATCAAATTTTCCTAGTGAGTCATCATTGATCTTTATAGAGCATTTGCTTCCAATAATCATTAAGTATTTTATTGAAGCAAGTCTTCCTTTCCATAATTCATGAGTCTTCTCATTATTTGGTCTTAGTTGAGTTCGATTCAAGGTATAAATTGATGTCCCGACTGCTTCTCTCCAAAATTTTCGCTGCAAGTCAACTACTAGTAACATTGTTCTTGCAATTCCTTGAACAGTTCGATTTCTTCTTTCAACTACCACATTTTTCTTGGGTGTTCTAGCAGCGAAGAGTTCTCTTTCGATTCCATGTACTTTACAGAATTCGTCAAATTCTTTTGATGTGAATTCTCCCCCTCCATCCATTCTAAGACATTTAATCTTAGAATCTTTTTCATTTTCTACAAGAGCTTTAACTTTCTTAAAACATTCAAATGCTTCGGATTTATATTTTATGAAATATACCCACATCATTCTAGTATAGTCATCAACAAATAAAACAAAGTACCTTTCTCCTTGGAACGTTGCAGTTCTAGTTGGCCCACATAAACCTGCATGAATGATCTCCAAAGGTTTTGATGTTGAGAACTCCTTAGTCTTGTGGTTGGTTCTAGTTTTCTTACCATGTTGACATGGGCCACATACATCTTGATCTGGTTTGAACATCTTTGGAATGTCCCTTATTGCATTCATTTTGCTAATATTGATCAAGTTATCAAAACTTATATGCTCCAATCGCTTATGCCATAACCAACTTTCATCTATTTGACTCAAGTAGCATTTAGCTTCGTGGATTTTGCTCAGGATGTAAATGTTATCTAGTGTTCTTACTGCTTTAGCCACAAGTTCTCTTGAGGATGAGTTTCTTATTTCACAATCTTTGGTGCTAAATACAACATTATGTCCTTGGTCACAAATTTGGCTAACACTCAAGAGATTGTGTTTGAGTCCTACAAGAAAATCGTTTTGAGCCCGTTTCCATTAACAAGGGCAACGGTCCCTTTTCCAATGATTTTAGCATATCCACTTCCAAAGGATACACTTCCATCTTTATTGTTCAATGAGATAAACTTCTTTTTGTCACCTGCCATATGTCTTGAGCATCCATTGTCCACAAACCAATGGTTTTCATCACTATGAGCATATAGAGCTAGGCCACATTTATCCGTATTAAGATTCTCCCTTCTAGCTTCTCTTCTTTTGAGTGGACAATTTTGTTCATTATGTCCATAATCATTACATAATGAGCAAATTGGATCAAACTTCGTCAAATGATCAAAGGAGTTACAAGTCTTGATTTGTCCTATCTCTTTGAGACCACATGGTTTATCTGTTTGACCCTTCAATCTTGTTGTTTTATTCTTACGAGCCATGCAATGTTTAGCTTGATGACCAAATTTTTTACAATAATAACAATGCCCAAAAAAGATAGTTTGGTACCTGTAGTAATAGCCATGATTTGAATCAACATTCTTCCTTAGAGTTACTTTTTCTTCATTCTTTGGATTTGAGATGGGCCTTTGATGAGATGATATTTCTTCTTTTGGATTGCTGGAAAGTATGTCGGCATAGCTTCTTGCAATATTCTTAGTACTTGATGATTCTCCTTTAAAACCAATCCCAGATTTGCCATATTGAGGTTTTTGAGCATTAAGGATATTGTCAAGTGTTTGAGAGCTTTCCCAACTATTTTTTACTTACTCCAATTCCTTCCTTAGAGATACTATTTCAGCTTCACGGTTTTCACAAATTTCTTCCTTTTCTTTTAGCTTATTTTTCAAGAGGTATTCCCTTCTTTTTGCTTCCTCCTTTTCTACCTTGAGATAAATGATTTTATTTCATAATTTCTCATTTTCTTCAATGGCACTCATTAACAATTCATCTACATTTCCTTCTAGTCCTGAATCATCATCATTTGTGAATGCCATGAATAATACTTCTTGGCTTCCAACATAGTCATTTTATTCATCTGATTCATCATTACCTCCTTTGAGATGAGGGAAATTTTTAGTTTATTTCTTTTTTATGACTACAAATTCATCGTCATCATACTCATATTGCTTAGAGAAGAAATTCTTCTTATTAAACCCTTTCCTTTTGTATACCATCCTTTTAAAATCTTCCTCATCAACACTATCATGTTTATGAGGACATTTTGTAGCATAATGACCTATTCTTCTTTCGTGAGTCTTCGTACAAATTGTGTTAATTCGGTTTCAACATCGGAGTCATCGTTGCTAGTATTCCATCCTTTTCTTCTTGTTGGTTTTGAGGCTTTGAATTTTGCTTCTTTGGAATTTGAGGGCGTCTAGATCCTTCATTTCTTCTATAGCACTTACTTTGGAGTCAAATCTGTCAAGAAGAGATCTCTGAATTTTTTGAACAACCATATTTTCTTTGAATTTTTTCCTAACCCTTTAAGGGAGTTGACAACTTCAGTCACACGGAGAAGGTATGATGCAATATCTTCTTCGTCATCCATTTTAAGACTTTCGAATTGTCTTCTATGACTTTGAAGCTTTTCCTTTTTAACTTTAAAATCCCCATCATATAAGGGAATCAGCGTGTCCCATACTTCTTTGGCCAAGTCACAATTCATGACTTTTGTAAATTCAGAATTAGTGATTCCACTAATGATGGAATTTAAGGCTTTGGCATTCGTAATATAAACTTTCCTTTCGTCTTGGTCAGTTGGAAGAGTGGAAGGAGCAGTGTACACATTCAAAATAGAATGCCAAACTTCAGGTCCAAGGGAAATTAAGTAGTGGGACATTCTTTTTTTCAAAAACCAAAATTTGTGCCATCGAACAAAGGAAGCCTTCCTGACACTTCTTGATTTTTCATTGTGACTAAGAATCCTTTTTCCAGCAGTTAGGATGATTATGAAGATGCTAGCTTTGATACCAATTGTGGAAAAACTGAGGGGCGTGAATTAGTATTTCTTTTCAATTGTTATTTTACCAGTTAGATTCTTCACAATTTAGATTCTTCCCAAGCTCCAACATGGTTTTGATGAGGCTCCGACCTCTAGGGCTTCGACCTTGAGTTTAGGAGCACCAACTCCAAGGACACCAATCCTATGAATGCTTTGCATTAGAGAATATGTAATGAGGGATCTTCACGTATCACTTCACTTCATTGGTTTGTCAAGTCTATCACTGCTGCCAACTCAACCACCTTGCATCATCCTTATAAGTTGTTCAGTCATAGAGATGCCATGTCTTCAACCTCTGTCCCACAAGAAACTCAATACTTGTTGGTCCACACAAGTCTCTTTTAGATTAGCCCTGCATCTCAGTTACACCACTGTCTTGAACAATTGTTGCCCATAATCCTCAAGTAAATTGATCCATGAACTGTCCACAATTTTGTACAAAAGAAATGACCCTGCAATTGTCAATGAATAGTGGAGAAGACACCTAATCACTGTCCAACTCAAGCCAAAAAAAGTACTGTCTACAGTTAAGTTAGAGGTTAATCCACAGTTAGAGGAGGACTGTCATCACACTAGCCCACAATGATGTTGTTGTAGTAGCCTCCAAACAGCATTGTACGTTGTTACTAGCTCGCAATAGGTGTCTGGACTGCAGCAGAAGGAAAGGTCCTATAAATAATCTATAACCCAAACACAGAGCTTACTCTAGTCCCTAATCCACAGTCATATCAGTCCACAATCATGAGCCAACAGTCCACAATTCTGAGCCATCCTCCTTAGAACAAATCCGCAATTCTGAGTTGTATGGTTCACGAGATGTGAACTTGTTATGTCTCCCCTTGCTTGTTGCATCCGAACTTGACTGCGCTCCAAAAGTGTTGAGTTCCTTCTATAAATATACTCCTTTTGTGCATGAAAAACGAAGGGACGTGTCTCCTAGCTAAGCCGACATGAGTTTTACAAAGTAAGGTCAGCTCACTGGCAGATTCTTGACTTAAATTTGTAAAATCTCGTTCTCTCGTTATTTGGAATTTCAGGACACGTAATAGCTCATTAAAAAGATAAAATTGTGCTCTTCAAGATGGTCTAGGTCTCATGATGAGATTCTTCTTCTAAGATGGAGAAAAATATTATTTAAAGTGACTGATCATTTATTAGTGCAGAAATGGAGGCAGGACAGAATGCCTTTGAGTGTTGGGCTTCTTCATGGTTTGGTTTCTTCATAGATTGCCTTTTTCAATATGCCACCATCATGTCCATGTCCTTGCCTTCTTCTATATGTCACCGTCATCATGTTCTTGATTTCTTCAATATGTTGACACCAATGACAACTAGATTAACAATGTTGTATAGGCCCATAAGGGCAAAGTATCGTGCAAACTTATGACTTTGTATTGCCTTTCATATTATGCTATTTTTTTAATCTCTCCCTGCTTTTATAATCACAACATTATACACTATGTTGTATTGTATAGGCCCATAAGGGCAAAGTATCGTGCAAACTCATGGCTCAATATGGCCTTTGATATTATGCTAAATTTTTTATCTACTATCGATAAACAATTCAGAGAGAATTTAAAAGACCATGAGGTAGGCATATCTAACTATTATTTCAGACACATGCACCCAAACAACATTATTGACTGCTGATAATTGATAAGGATATAGGATTTTATAGTAATAAAAACAATTTCAAGACCAAAAAAACATGTATCTAGCTGTTGTTTCACACATGTGCACCCACACAACATATGGTGATGAGGGATATATCATTGTATCGAAGTGTCAAAAAGCATGGGTTTACTCTGCCAATACAAGGATCCGTATCTACTAAAAACTGTTTATTTCAAGCATCCATTCTAGGCAAACTAAACAATCCATTGCTAAACAGCAAATGATAAAAATTGAAAGCAGTCACATATAAGTATCTAAAAAAATCTTCAAAGAATTTTAAAGGCGTTGCACACTAAGGCCACAATTTTCCTTGGATGATGAATCTCTCGCCCGAATCAGGCAAAAAATTCTTCAAGAAATTTAACTATGGGAGTGTTTAAATCCATTTTTTAAGGCGGAAATGGATTCAGTACCGTCAAAAACCCCTGGCAAACCAAAATCCTGAAGCTTGACCGCTGTAACCCAGATTTTCAAAAATTTCTACTGGATTTTCTCAAAATCATGCTGGAATTTCTATTGTTTCCCAGGTCTAGACTACGTGGAATTCTACTACAAAGCATAAAACAGAAAACTACTTGAGATGTTAATACAATATAGTATGACAGCTTCCATTTCAAAGCATTCAGCTGATTTGTGAACGTCTGCATATCTTTGAAGTGCAAATATTTTCAGTTACCGGCGTTACACTCGCAGACAAATTATACCAGGAAACCTCACACAAATTAATACTGTTGAAGCAGTTCCTCGTCGAGCATACAAAACTGAGGAACCTTAGCAATAGACTAATTGAAATAAGTCTGCCGATAAAAATGGACCTCAAATGCAATCCCTATACAGTAAAATGTAGTGGGAAACAAATCTTTTACAAGGTAGTTCAGCCACAAGTCGACTCTGAACATTCTTTTAAAAGGATATTTAACGATCCATATTGCATGAAACCCTGAGCAAAATTATTTACTCCATCTATGTTTTTTCTTGGGTGTTTCACCGTCAGTTCCTCCTCTTTTGTTCTTTCCCTTGAAACCACCTTTGCCTGACCCCTTTTTCGACTAATGAAAAACATTCACACAGGGATAAACATCTTTAGAAAGGAGGATACATTTTCCACCAAATACATGCATTTGTAAAAGAGAAATAATAAATACAATTCTATCAAAAGCATGATTGAAATATGAAGAGAAGTAAAAAGTCCAAGGTAACCAAGAATCACGGGTGAATAATTTGTTTAAATTTTGCAAGTGAAGTTCATGATAGCTCACCTCTAAAGAGAACGTCTTCAAAGGATCCCCAGTCCTGCCAGTCTTTCTCTTAAACCAGCCCCGGTGCCCAGGATGTCTTTCTCCCATTGCTTCTCTGGCAAGCTTAATAGCTTTGCTAGCTATTTCTGTGGTAGGGTCAACAAGATAGTCTGGTACAGCACGTAGATGTGATGAAGGTTGCTTCTTGCTCAGTACCTTGTCATGTTTCAACAGTTCTGCATCACAAATAAAGATATCACCATGATACAAATTAGAAAACAGAAAAGGAAAAAGCAAAAGTCCGCAGCAAAAAAAAAAAAAAATTAAGTATCGATTCTGTAAACAGTTCCAAACAGACTAGAAGTTATACAAACAATGGTAAAAATGTGATTTCATTACCCAAATCCTTGGGATTATCTTCGAAATGAGCCTTCAATCTACAAGATAAGAAAGCAGATATCAGAATTAGTATATTGATAAATAGCAATACCAGAGAGAATATTCACATGAAAAAGATACAGCCACTGACTGGGCAGAATACCTCTCAGAATTTAATATTTCATTTCGAAGCTCATTAGCACGTGCCTCTTTCACCGCGACCTTGGTTATACCTTGAGCAATGTCCTTCAAAATATTACAATAATCTAAAGATGAGTCATGAACAGACTAAAATTACTGGAGAGTTTTAAGTACACTGCCAAATGCAATTCAGAGATGGAAAGTTTTCACTTGGACAGGCAAGCACTTAAACTATACAAAATGATCAGTCAGTATCATACAACTTACCTGGGCCCTATAACGAAGGGATTCAACTGCATTTTTCGTCAGCAGGGGAAAGGGTGATATAAACTTCGTAGACTCTGTATCTAATTCCTTACCACCGCTCAATGCCACTCTGATTTCTCTGAATACGTCATTTTCTGATGGAGAGACCTGCAGTGACATTCAAAAGCCAACATTTCAGAATATCTGGAAGACTATCATGGGCTTGGTATTTTCATGAAAATCAAGATCCATCCCTTAACCATCTGCACATTTGCTGATGTAAGACAAAACAGCACAAAAGTTCTTGGTGTGAAAAGAAAGAAAGACCTTATGAATTGGCAATATTGACAGGAAACAATCAGGGAGAACAGCTGATATCGGGTTAGATTGCACTCATGGGGTGAATCTAATAGTTATAACCAGACAAGTTCCCCAACACAACGGTTGTAACCAGACAAATTAATAAATATTAATACTATTGATTATCTGGAAAGGCAGGGCTTGGGTCTCCAGGTGATTTTGAGAATTTCCAAAAATTTAGAGGAAGGGAGCCACAAAAGCACATATATTCCAAAATACAAAAAAAATAATTATACAAATGAAAAAATACACAACCGAAACAGATGATCCAAATTCGAAATATAATATCCTATTTTGTAAGTCATTAAGATTCAAACTTCAACTACAAATTTGGAGCTCCAAATCTCAAAAGGCTTCACCACCTAATATGCCATACAACTCAACAATGTCCAAGTCAAATCCAACTTTATTATGGTTCAGTAGGAAATGCATGCTACAAATTAGAACTGGAAGCATTCACAAAGGCATGTTGCTAAGTAGAACTGGAAGTATTCACAAAATGCATGCTGCTAAGTAGAAATCGAAGTATTCACAATGATCCCTATTGCCCACCCATATGTATAGGTAAACCTAGGAGAAAATTTTTCTCCTATGACACAATTTGCCAGCCAGCAGCCCTATCAAATAGCCAGCCTCAGATGCCTCTCATCAACTCTCCAGTCAGTGCTTTCTATCATCAAGACTGTTCATCCAATGAATGTGGATCATCTATTATGAAGTACATTACCCATTTTTGTATTCAAGTGCTTTCATTTAATGTTTAAGGGTGTTCTAGTGTGGATCATAGGTTGAATTAGATGATAGACCATTTTTTGTTGTATACATGTTCCCATGCTTCACCTTGGTGGTTAACACTTGCCCCTCACTCAGTTCTTGGCTAAATCATGATATATCTAAATAAAAGCAATTTTGAATGTCTTTAGGGGTCAATAATGATTATCATGAATCAATAAAAGCTTGTAAGCCAAGCTATATATGTAAAATAATGATGAAAAAGGCATATGTGAGTGGTGGTAAAAATAGGCCAAGGAAACGGGTAACTCAAGACCACCACAATTGCTCCCTCTTCAGATCACAACACTCAAGGATGTTGTGTATTTCATAGCCCAGTACAAGACAATGGCATCCTCCATGAAGTAAACACTACACCATGTCATTGATCACTTACACCTACTCATTGATTGGTTGGCCTAAAAAATGTTCCTCTCCTTGTTGTAAAATGTAACTAGGTTCGGTCTTCATAATGACATGTAATTTTGATCTTTGTAAATGATGAAATAAAGATAATAAAAATTATTTTTGTAATACCTTGCTTCATGGGTTTCATGAGCAAGCGTTTTTATTCTAGATGGCTCCCATTGAGAGTTTTATGATTTGTTAAATAGTCAATGTCATGTATGAAGATATGTCAAAAGTATTCTAGTCTATAGGACTGTCAAATAGCCCTCCAAAAGACAAGCACGGTTCTCCTCTTCATGTCGTCTTCTAGAAGGAACAACTAACTCAAGTCGTTTCACAAATAAAAGACACATCTATTCGTTGAATACATGACGGCTTATTTATGGGACAGACTACTATAAATACATGGCTAGGATCTCCGCATTTACACAGTTCATAAGTTTGATTTCATCTGAGATTTTCAGATATTTTCTCTGTGATTTTCGGGTGACAGTGACAGAGGCAAGTTCGGATCTCGGGTGGCCTAATGAAGGATTACTGTTCGGATACTTCAGGAGTTTGTATGTCTCTATGGACTGGCAGAATGAAGCTCGGATATGTCCCTCTGTGATTTCGGGTAGACAGTGACAGTAAGAAGTTTGGATCATCATTGAGATTCGGATGACTGTTTTGGAGAAGAAGTTTTGGTACCCTAATCAGAGAAACACAGTTCGGAGAGGAGGTTACAGTAAAGGTGTGAAGTGTAGGAGCTATGTAATTCAGATCACATTGAATGAGTGACAAGTTTGCAGTATACACAGTGATGAAATAGTGCCACAATCTCGGTGGAATCTCACTAAGGATATTGATGCTATATCTGTGCCATCATAGAAGAAAGATCTCGGTAGTATGAGAGTGTGGAAGTCTCACAGGTCGAAATGGAAGAGGAGTCAAGAAGAACGGTGACTGTTAAGAGATGTGTGCATGGTCTTGGAGTGGCTAATAGGTCACAGGTCTTGGTCTTGGTATTCATCAATTGGAATCTCTATAAGAAGAATTTGTGTGGGTTTTCCTCTCAAAGAGTGAGAGGTTTTGGCCTTGGCTTATAGCCTACATGATGTGTCTCTTGTGTATTTATGTTCATGCATTGGTCACTGTTTGATGAAGAAGAACACTAATAATCTAACGTGAAGAAGATCCTAGTCTATAGAAAAAAAAAAGCATTCACGAAACACAAGCAGTCACTAATGGAAGAGAAATCCCCTAATGCTAATGCCCTAGATTTCTCGACATGGTATCGGAGCTAAGGTGTTGAAGTCAAAGGAAGGGCATCTAATCAAAGAGACACTCAAGAATCGAGTTTCAAGAAAGGCATCTAAGCAAGTCGAAGGCTATCAAAGCAAAAGATCAAGATTTACTTTGAAGAATAAAACCCCAGATCGAAGAAGCAGTCTACAGCAGCAAAAGTTTTGGATCCTCTAATGATCATCAAAAGACCACAAAAACCCTCATCAAGCTATCTACAAAGCAAGATAGCTTGAAGGACTTTAAAGATGAAGATCACATCATCTTGAAGAAAGTCGAAACCCTAGTAACAATTCTGATCTACACTCATTCACTACCAAAGTAGTGAAGTATATTGAAAGCAAGATGGCATTATCATATTCAAAGCTATGAGGCAAGTTCCCTCTCATACAAGCAAGGTTCCTCTCCTTGCTCTTGAAGAAGACCATCCAAGGAAGCAGCAAATACATCTTCTTCAACCATCATCAAAGTGATCAAGATGAAGATTTCATATTCACTTGTCAAGTATGTATCTTTCATTCTTTAATCAATTTGGTAAAATGACAGTGTTTGCAAGAAGATCTATAAGCTGAATGGGTCATCAAAATTCCTTGCATGAAAAAGGAGGATAGATATAGTCCTCGAAGAAAGAGAAGTCATTGAACATATCAATGGAAAGGTCTCCTCTGAATTCATGGAAAGGGATTCTTATGAAATGTCCCGTCATATAGCAATATTGGAGACATCAAAGAAATGTATATATAAACTTGTGAGAATATTCTCTGAAGATGCGGTAAAGAAGGTCGCATGACTTAAATCTGATCTACACAAATTTGAAGGTATCAAGGAATGAAGGGATATCTTCGTAAGATCTCAACTACGAGATCTAGGAGAGATGATAAGAAGATAATCATCATTGATCTATAATGCACTAGCTGAAGAACAAGGTGATAGATATCCATGAGGATAAGAAAGTTACCTCATTCAACAACTTGTGATTTCTATGCAAGATAGAAGAAGACAAGTTGAGGGCAAAAGTGTTGAAGGTTAAGGACTCAAACATTTGATGAAAGGAAAGGAAGTTTGGAAAATTTTGGTCCTCAGAAAAGAAAGAAGAGCATAGATGAGATTCAATGCTATGTATGTAAAGAATATGGACATTATTGAAAAGATTGTCTTAAAGGGACAATATTAGAAAGAAAGAACTAACAAACAAAAGAAAAAGAAATAAAAAACAAAAAAAACAAAAAACAAAAAACAAAAAAACCCATATCACTGAAGAAGTGGAGGAAGCTGAAAAGAAGAAGTCGAAGAAAAGAGGAAGTAAGAGATCTCTACTAGGTCTAAGATAGTCTCCCTCTCAAATGGGCTTGACATAGCTTCTAAATCTTATGCTATGGGATATCGCTATAATAAATAATAAGATGCATCATGGCATCATGGAAGCATTAGAAACAAGATCATAGTCAACTTTGAAGGATATAGCTCTTGGTGGCCTCATTGAAATATCAAAGGAAGTTATCCAAGACAGGTCTCATCATACATTAGTTTAAAAGGTAAACATCTGCTGAATAAGGATATGCGAGATGGAATCCTCATTGGAGGATTCACCGTCTAGAGAAGAGGCAAGTGTTTCATCAAGAACTTGTGGAGCTCATGGGATGATGGTCTGATGACATGAGAGATGAAGCAGATCAAGGGGTTGAAGATCTTTTCAATCAAGGAAGTCGTTGAAAGAAGCCTAGATGATCTAAAGGTAAATAAGGTATGTATGATTGTATTTAATATTATAAAATCATGTCATATGGTTGCAGGTAACAAGGATCACTACTTCTATTTTGAGAAGCATGACCAAAGGAAAGGAATCTCCTCCTATGAAAAATGTCAGAAAGGCATTAGACACACTAGATGAGATCAACATCAATGTTGCATTAATCGTTATCGGGATAATATCGGCACAAAGAAAAAATCGTAATTATCAGGAAATAATCGGGAAAAAAATCGTTCGGTATAAAAATATTCATTTTTTTCATTTTTTTTAATATCTAAACCATCTACAACATAAAATAAATACATTGACACATAAATATGATAAAAGAACTAATATATAAGATGTTTAATATCATTTCTAGTGCTAAAATCACACATCATGTCCTGAATAGTAAGTCCTGACTCTTGAGTCCCAACTCAGCCTCAAAATATCAACAAAAATGCAATAATGTATCTCATCGTGTCATAATGTCATATACAATAAAATGAAGAAAATAACTGAAGTCTAATCCTATTGATTTCCTCTGCCCCTCTTGCGAGAAAATGCCACAACTTTCCCTTTCTCTCTAGATGTAGATGCTGGTGCTAGTGCTGGTGGAGTTGGCAATGGAGTCTGTTGTGCTCTAGAAGCTGAAGAACTAGAAGTAGGAGCTATAGGAGGTAGACCACGTCCTCTACAGGTGGCAGGGGTAGCCCGAGCAGGTGGTGTCACCTGGAAACATTACAATCTCCCAATCTTGAAATCCTGAAAAACTGATAAGTCTGTTGGATTTTGAATGAAATCTAAAATTCTACTTTCTCCATATGAAATCCAATGAGGGCGGAACCATTCTCAAACATCCAAAGTCATTTCATGGTAATGTTAAAAATTTAAGAATTTAACATTACCATGAATAGCATATCAATACTAGGGCCTAGACTTGATCATTAAGCTGTCCCACTCAAAAATTATTTGTTTCTTTCAAAAAAAATTGCATTTCGAACATTTAGCATCCCTTATAAAACCGCGTTGCCCTAACCCTCGGCGATAAATTGGGAAAAAATCGCAATTTTTTCAAATTATCGCGATTTTTTCGAAATTATCAGGTATAAAAAAACTCTGCGATTATTACTCGCGACAATATCGGCTTCGGGAAAAAATCGTGATAAAACGATAATATCGCGATATTATCGCGATTTTCACAACACTGATCAACATAACATGTCCTCATATGAAGTATGAGGTGGTTGACTACGATTCAGGAACTCTGATTGGAAGCTCATGCGAATAAAATGTGTGAAGACTCAGAGACAAGAAGAGATCGTGATAATATGCAACGATGGTAGAAGGCATTCAACAACCGAAGTCCAAGAAGATGTGACTAGCCGGAAAGATGTGGAGACTTTGATAGAAGTCGGAAAAAGATAGAGACCCTTGACACTGAATATATGTGGGAGATGTGTCAATCTGCATGTAGGATGCTGATACTTACAAAAAGATGTCATGGTGAAAGATCATCACAAAAGTAATTTTGTGTTCACTAATTATTTTTTAACTAACATCTAGTTGGGCTTATGTACGACTGTCAAAGAGAAGATCTGTGAATGACCTCCAAGCAAACCATATAGAAGGATGTAATGTCCCTGCGATAATATGGCATGAAAGAAGAATGACATAAAGCAAAGCCAGATGGAAAATCTGATGAATCACTTTCTGATGAGTTGATTTGTGCCCTATATAGAAGTTCCCAAAGATGAAGACTCCTTGACGAAAAAAAAATGACATCGACGAAGGGAGCTCTTCATGCAGCTAATTGTTTTAAGATCTCCCCATGAAGAGTTGTGATAGGTCACTGGTTAAGAGGTAGGAATGAGTACATTCCTTTAATGGAATAAAACCTTCTGGTATAGAGGAGTGATAGACATGTTCTTCTGGTCTTCATTTGGGAAGACAAAATGGAGGATTGTGTAATCATTTGGCATCTGATGCTCTTAGGGGATGAGATAGGACATCCCACGAAAGAGTAGTCGTGGAGGACTGATATTTTTTTGGGACTGGGGAGTCCAAGAAAAGAATAGTCCTTATGGAGAATATCCTGAGTGAACCCGGGTGGGGTATGTTCCTAGAGAGACAATGATGAGTATGTCTATAAATCATTGGTCTTGCCAGCATTGTGCTCTAATCTTGTGGAGAGATAGAGATGTTAGTCAAGGCCTTGCTATATAACAATGTTGGTTTGTATGATGCTATACAAATGAGTTACAAATCCGAATTCTTCTTATGAGAAATTCTTCATATTCAGAATGACCAAGTACCATTATGAATACCTCCCTAATCAAGACCAAGTACCATTATGAATACCTCCCTAGTTAAGAGGGAAGGTTGTAACATGTAACTAGGTTCGGTCTTCATAATGACATTTAATTATGATCTTTGTAAATGATGAAATAAAGAGAATATAAATTATTTTTGTATACCTTGCTTCATGGGTTTCATGAGCAAGAGTTTTTATTCTAGATGGCTCCCATTGAGAGCTTTAGGATTCGTCAAAGAGTCAATGTCGTGTTTGAAGATATGTCAAAAATATTCTAGTCTATAGGACTGTCAAATAGCCCTCCAAAAAACAACCACTGTTCTCCTCTTTGTGTCAGCGTCTAGAAGGAACAACTAACTCAATTCGACTCACAAATAAAAGACATCCATTCGTTGAATACATGTCAGCTTATTTATGGGACAACTATTATATATACATGGCTAGGATCTCTACATTTACATAGTTCACAAGGTCAATTTCCTCTGAGATTTTCGGACATTTTCTCTGTGATTTTCGGGTGATAGTGACAGAGGCAAGTTCAAATCTTGGGTGGCCTAGTGAAGCTTACAATTTGGATACTTCAAGAGTTTGTATGTCTCTATGGACAGTGGCAGAATGAAGCTCAGATATGTCCTTCTGTGATTTCAGGTAGACAGGGACAGTAAGAAGTTTGGATCATCATTGAGATTCGAATGACTGTTTTGGAGAAGTTTCGGTACCCTAATCAAAGAAACACAATTTGAAGAGGAGGCTACGATAAGGTGTGAAGCCTAGGACCTATGTAATTTGGATCATAGTGAATGAGTGACATGTTTTCAGTATACATAGTGATGAAATAGTGCCACAACCTCAGTGGAATCTCACTAAGGATATTGATGCTATACCTATGCCATCATAGAAGAAAGATCTCAGTAATATGACAGCATGGAGGTCTCCCGGATCGAAGTGGAAGAGGAGTAAAGAGAAAGGTGATTGTTAAGAGAACATGTGTCTTGGTCTTGGAGTGGCTAATAGGTCAAGGGTCGTGGTCTTGGCATTCATCAATTGGAATCTCTATAAGAAGAACTTGTGTGGGTTTTCCTCTCAAAGAGTGAGAGGTTTTGACCCTGGCTTATAGCCTACATGATGTGTCTCTTGTGTATTTATGTTCATGCATTGGTTATTGTTTGATGAAGAACTAAAAGTAAAAATCATTCACAAGCAGTCACTAATGGAAGAAAAATCCCCTAATGCTAATGCCCTAGATTTCTCAACACCCCTCAAGGTTGGAAGCACCTAATAGGGTCTTGTAATAACCCTCCCATACCTAAGCATGGAAACTTGTTTACAAATTGTAAGCTAGGAATACAATCAAAGATGATGCTTGTTTGAAGTACACTAACAGTTGTAATATTGAAGATGCCCCACTTTGATACTCTTATGGTTTGTGCACCCGTGATGTTGATCTCACTTGATTATGTGAGTATGTGTTAGATTTTGCTCCCAGGTACAATTGCCATCCCTTGAGGGATGTATGATGCTTCTCCAACACTTCAAAGAAGATGTCCAACCCCACTTGAAAATTGCATAGAGAACTTTGACCTAGGACATTGGACACTTATTGAGGAGTGTTGACCTTAGATGCTTGTGTACAATGGATGACTACCTCCACTTACATCCAGGAATCAGGACAATGCCCTCCAAAGCCAGGATGTTTCCTTTAAAGTCGTTATACCCAGAGATGAGAGGACACCCTGATGCTGGCATTACACCTACTTGATCGATGTTACATGTTTTGGAGGATGTTTGATGATGATGATGATGATATGGGACCCCTCTAGAGGGGATGGTACATTGTTCTCCATGATGACATCATCTCCTACCACTATGACAACACCTTCATGATGCTTGTATTAATGATGTGAACATTGTTATCTACCAAAATGGGTAACCCTATAGGAGAAAACTTTTCTCCTATCTTGGACACCCAGCTAGCGAACCAGCAACCCCACACATTGCTCATTGATGATGATATGCCACATTCCTCTGCCATTTGAACAGGTCGCCTCTCACCATCTAACATTCCCTTTGAAGAAAGGTGGGCTACCACTCGGCACCTACGTAAGCCTTTTGCAGTCAAGTGCTTTTACTTAATATTTTGAACATTCTAACATGGATAAAGGGGTAATTTAGATGATTGATTGATTTTCACTGTAAACTTGTTCTCTAACCTTACTAAGGGGGTTAGTCTCTAACCCTAGTCTAATGGGACCTCCCCTAACGCCTTAGGGTTATAGGAGGGGCACTACTTGGAAAGTTTGGATTGAAGTAGTATGTCCATACCCATTCCATACTTAACACTCTCCATCATTCCATAGATACCACATCGATGGTTCGTGTTAATTGTCATTGGTTCATTGGGATTTGACACTGATACATCCACATCCTTGAGTATAGCCAACAAAATTTTCCCTAGAGGTTGATGTAGCTTCAAGATTGATAAAAGCGTAAGATGACCACAACAAAAGAAAAAGAAAAGTTGAATTGCAAAAGATGGCTAGGACATAATTAGCGTGTGAGATAAGCATGAGCTCTACCCCCCCTCATTAGCCATCATCTAGTTCATGAGCACTTGGTGCTCCATCTCATCGTAAGGAACCCTTGCATGTCCCAACCTTGGTGAGTGAGAAACTGACTCATCTTAAAGGGGCACACAAATGTTATATCATAAAAGGCAAGCTTGGACCCTTGAGCTATGTTCCATATAAAGCATTGACAAAAAGAAGGAAAAGGTGCACCAGAGGAATGGAAATAGCAAGCTAACGAAAGAGGTAACACATGCCACCACAATTGCTCCCTTCATTCCATCTATACACTCATTAGCTAGTCCCCTGGCCATGGCACTTAGCCATGAAATTTTCCCCTACACAAACACCTTGAAGGGTTGAACTTGGAAATGTCACCTCCCCTTAGGGGTTGGAAGCACTTAACAGGGTTGATTACCTAACCACCTCTAAAAAGGTAGGAAAAACTTTTACAGGACTTGTTCTAGTTAGATATGCGAAGGTGATCCTGGTTTGAAGTATTAATATGCCCTTAACAATCAAGTATGGTCCAATTTGATGCATCTATGGTTATTGTCTCTAATGAATAGTTGCTTTCACTCGAGTTTGAGATGGTTTTGCCAAGTGGTTTTGCATAGAGAAACTGAGGCCTTAAGGGCACACTATTCCACTCATACCTCACATGATGCCCAAGACATATTACACTTCCAAAGAGCATGATGACCTTGCAGATCTAGCATTGCCCTTCTGCAATAGAGGATTGGGCACTTTAATGATCTTGGCAGTTGACTGACACCCCGGAGTACCCTCAAATGCTAAATCGATGAGCTCATCTTGATTGACATTAAAAATTCTTGACGATGTACCTAGCGGACCCAACATGCACCCAAACTTCCCTTGACACTACTTCACGAGCATGCCCTAATCTGGAGCCCAAATGATGATGACCATCCCCACAATGATTAAGGAAGGCTTGTATTGCCTCATGGAGTCCCAATGTTGGAGAGAGAGTACACTACTTTGTCTAGATGACAACCATGGAGATGACATATGTCACCCAGAGTCGGATTTTGGGACACATGGAAGTGTTTTGAGGCTTGATTTGAAGACACTTCCTCAAATTGTGGTTGATCATGATAGTTGGAGACACATCTAGCCCTTGTATTGCAGTTTTGGATCATTTTAATCCCAAAAGGGCATGACGTCAAGCTTGGAGAGGCCTTATGGCTTACATGTGTGGGCAAAGGATGGTATATTTTATTTTGTTAAGTTATTGGGTTGGCTTGTAACCCATTTACTTTATATCTATACAAAATCAAACTTGTGTAGGGTCTTTTAGTTAGATTGATCGATGTGATAGACCTTCTCAAAAAAAAGGATCGTTCCATTCATTTTTTCATCATCACTTAGTGGATTTTAGCCTCCTTAGGGAGAGTTTGACTTAGCCTTTACTACTCGTTACTTGTGAAGATGTGATTTTTTGTGGAACTATTGCTATTGGAGACTAGTTTATGCATTGGACATGTCTTTTGGGATTGAAAGAAGGCAACTTCATGGAAAATTGAGTATAATTGCATATCTTTAATGGTTTTTCATGTGATAAATGTTTGCTAAGTTTTTTCTATTGCTCCTTGTCTAAATGCATATTTTAATTGGAAAATATTGGTTAATTATTGCACATTAAATTTATTTTCCTTGAATTCCCAAGATGACCTCTCAGAGGGCTTTCTTCTAATTAATTTCTCCCCTAATAAAAAGAAAGATAGGGTTTTGAAAGTAAAAACTAGGGTTTTTCTCCTTACTCTATGCATAGATATGATATCTCTTAAAATTTAGCCCTAAAAACTCTATCACCCAAGTAGGGAAAGGCACTGTGATCCTTGTAGTGGTCAACATTTACCTAAAACCTGTTATCTTTCTTTCTTTTTATTCTCCTAAGCCCTTTAAGGCAAGTCGCTAGGGCTGAGGCAAGGGCCAAATTCAACTAGGGCTCATTGAAGGAAAACATTGGAGCTTCTTTGGCTTGATATCACCTTGATTGACATCCTAATCTAAAAATAATGCCTTTTTCATGGTGAAATTTGCCCTCACAAGACTAACGTCATTAACCCTAGGGAATTTGTGCCCTAATAAAGCCCTAATTCTAAAACAGGGCTTCAGCTTACGGCTTATTTGAAGGTTTTCCATTACTTTTGTTGATCTCATCATTAAGCAAACCTTTTCTCTATGCTTGCATGCCTAGATCTTCCTTTATTAAGCTTCACCATGAAACCCTAGGTATCAAGTATTCTTTTAAAGGCTTTATTTATGGTACATTGTTCCTTTTACATAGATAATTGTGCCCTAGTCCATTAAAGACTTACCTTGCTTAGCCTTTCGCTTATATCACCTTGAGTCGGTTGACTTCGAAAATCCTTTAGGTGAGAAACTGGGAAGCTTCCCGTGTGGTGAAATTCTACTAAAGCATAGGAGGTGGAGTGTTGAGGTGACAAGGGCAATCCACCTCATTGTTGCACCTCATTCTAGCTCTTGCCTTGTGAGACCTCTCACAAGGCCTACTACATTTTGAGGCAATAGACACCCTAGTGGAGGACGTTGGAGTTAATTAGGTTTTACTTGATTTGACACGCCTATGATGAGGACACGTGACTTTTGGATGGGATGCACCCCTTTGGAGCCATCTATTGCATTTTTGTGGTAATATGGACTTTTCAGAGGATGACGTCACACTTGGAGGGAATCTAACTCACGCGTGGGTTAATTAAGGCATATTTTCATGTTTTATCATTGAGTTAGCTATCTTTGGGGATCCACTTGTGACCTATTCACCTTGTAATCATGATGGATGCCACCATGCTGGCATCGCACCTACTTGATGGATGTTACCCTATTTTCGAGAATGTTTGATAATGACGATGATATGTGATTCCTCTAGACGGGATGGTACATTGTATTCCACAATGACATCCCCTCCGTGATGCTTGAACTGATGACATGGGCACCCTAGTGGAGGATGTTGGAGTTGATGAGGTTTTGCTTGATTTGGCACCCATTTGATGAGGACACTTGACTTTTGGATTTTGGATGGACCCCTTTGGAGCCATCTATTGATTTTTGTGGAGAGATGCACCTTTTTGGAGGATGACATCACCCTTGAAGGGAATTTAACTCACATGTATAGGTTAACTGAGAGATACTTTTTTGTTTTATCATTGAGCTAGCTATCTTTGGGGGTTGCCTTGTGACCTATCCACCTTGTAATCATGACGGACATCCCCTTGCTGGCATTGCACCTACATGGTGGATGTTACCCTGTTTTTGAGGATGTTTGATGGTCATGATATCAAACCCCTCTAGACATGGCATACTAGTCTCCATGATAACATCATGCCCTGGCACTATGACGTCCCCTTCATGATGCTTGGATTGATGACATGGGCACCCTAGTGGAGGATGTTAGAATTGATGAGGTTTTATTTGATTTGGCACCAATTTGATGAGGATATGTCTTTTGGATGATATGCACACCTTCAAAGCTAGAATTGATGAGGTTTTATTTGATTTGGCACCAATTTGATGAGGATATGTCTTTTGGATGATATGCACCCCTTCGAAGCCATCTATTGCATTTTTGTGGAGAGATGCATCGTTTTGGAGGATGATGTCACCCTTGGAGGGAGTTAAAATCACATGTGTGGGTTGACTGAGACATATTTTTATGTTTTATCATTGAGCTTGCCATCTTTGGGGATGGGCTTGTAACCTAACCACCTTGTAATCATGATTTAATATTATTTTGGAGCTTTTCAGCTAATTTTAAAGGAAGCCCACTTGGAGATCATACAAACTAGCTATGTCTCTTCTCTCCTGTGCACTATGGAGAACTAGTTTAGTGAACTTCCTATGGATGGATGTTGGTCGGATGGCTCTCTCTTGTGTTGAATTTTCCTTAGGCCCTAGATCTTATCTGAGGCTAATCATGCACACAAACACACTAGGAACCCCCAAATAACAAGTACTTTTCACAACAGAATTCTTTAGCAGTGAAATCAATTAAGTACACAAAGGTTTGAGCCCAAAGCTCGAATATATTATTAGTCCATCGATAAAAGAATCATGGGGCTCCCGTACTAGGGATCATGGCCCTCAATCACTAGTAAAGCTAGTATACATAGTATACCAATCAGGATGTGTGATCTACTCCTTTTGATCTACAATCTGCCCAATAAGAAGACAAGAACAAAACATAACTTACTTGTTGGAGAATCCCTTCTCCTTCAACCCTTTCAGCCCTCATTTTCCTTAACACTTAGTAAGTCCTTTGCCTCCTTTGACGACAAAGAAATACCTCCTTACACTCCTCCATCCACCAACTACTCACAAGGTATTTGATCCATCAAATACACTGCATAATCAGCGTTCAGAGCATCAGCCACTCATAGTGGCTTTGTCCATTAAGCATATTGCATATTAGCCATCGAAATACACTCTATTCACAATTGCATTTGAACAGACAAAGATCTCTCACTGACCATACTATGGCTAGCATACAGATTTCAGATAAGCCATTTCCCGACCCTTGTTGCTTCAGCGAGTCACCAAAATGCCCTTGGTCTACTCCTTGCATACTATCCAGCAAATCTAAGCAATTCAGCCATCCTTTAACTAAGCTTCGAACTCTCCATTGTCCTCTTCAGATCCACGACCTCCATATCAATTCTCCCAACCCTTGTTATGCTAGAGATTTGCCTTAACTAGGCTTCCAAATCTTAGTCTAAATATTGGCTACATTCTTTAGCAATGGATATGACCCTCGGCTCTCCTCAACTGACTCTCAACCCACCTAATCTAAATCTCGACTCCTCATTTTTTGTGGTATCTGCCATACTAGGCCTTAAGCACCCTACGACTACCTGATATGTCCCTCCTATACTCGGCCTTCTTCCTATAACTTCTTACGCCCTCAACCTAACCACAGACCCTCTTACCCTCGGCACCTCCAAATCTAAGCCTCTACCTACAGATCTAAGTCTTGTAGGTCTTGGCCCTATTTCTGCTATAGGTCAAACCCTTTGTAGGTTGTGGCTAACCCCATAATTTATGTTGTGGCCTCCTCCTCTTCTCAACCACAAATGGCACTGTCACATGGTTGCAGTTGGGTCCATTCAGCCTTAGCACCGAAGCTCCTTCCCTTGCAGTCACCGCATAGAGGAAACTTAGTCATACTGCAATAGAAATACTCAGCCTTCTTCATGGACAAAACTCGGCCTTCTCCTAGGGAACCCTTGCACAAGAGAGGTCACACCTCTCTTGCACACAATGAGCCTCTCCATGGCTCTCCTCTATTTATCGTTTACCTTGGGTCACTTAGGAAACCTCCAAACTTAGGGTTTTTGCTTCTCAACCCTTAGAATAAATAATTATTTATTTTAGGTCCTAAACCCATTGCCTTGGTTCCAAAACCCCACTTTTGGGTAAATTTCCCAACCAACCACTTTTGGTGGGTATCCTTCTCGAAAATACCTTCCGAGATGCCCAAAATTCCAACACTCCCTCTTAGTGAGGAAGGTATTTCCTTCATGCTTCTAGCTCCATGATTTTCCTTGCATGTCCATGACTGTCCTCGCATGAGTCATGACATTCCTTGCATAGGCATATCCGTCCCCATATGTGCCATGACTTCTTTGTACTTGACCAAGATTTTTCTTGCATGGTGCATGAATGTTCTCGCACGCAACATGACTTTTCCAGCGTGATCCATGCTTGTCCTCACAGGATCTACGACTTTCCTTGCACAACCACAAATATTCTCTCATGGTTCTAACCTTGCACAGGCTAAAAACTCCTCTATCTTGTTAGAACCTAAAGATTCAAACTTCCTTAGGTCAGCTGACAATCCCTTGCAAACTCCCTCTAAAGCTAGACTCCCTTTGAGACTACACAACCTCCATTGGCTCACTCTGCTTCCTATGCGCACTATCATCCACATGTTTTCAAAGTTGCTCTGAAGCCATGTTGAATTTTCCTTAGACCCTAGATCTGGTCTGAGGCTAATCATGCACACAAATATACTAGGAACCCTACACTTACAAGCACTTTGCACAACGGAATTCTTCAGCAGTGAAATCAATTAAGTACACAGAGATTTGAGCCCAAAGCTCAATTAATTTATTAGTCCATCAATAAAGAATCATGGGGCTCCCATACTAGGGATCATGGCCCTCGATCACTAGTACAACTAGTATAAATAGTATACAAATTAGGGCTTGTGATCTTCTCCTTTGGATCTACAATCTGCCCAATAATAAGACAAGAACAAAACATAACTTACTTGTTGGAGAAGCCCATATCCTTCAGCCCTTTCAGTCCAGTGTTGATGCCTAACAGGTCCTTTGCCTCCTTTGACCACAAAGAAATACCTCCTTATACTCCTTTGTCCACCGACTTCTCACGAGGTATTTGATCCATCAAATACACTGCATACTCAGCCTTCAAAATATCAACTATTCACAGTCACTTTGTCCATTAAGTATATTGCATATTAGCCCTCGAAAAACACTCTATTCACAATTGCATTTGTGAACAAACAAAGATCTCTTACTGACCATACTATGGCTAGCATATCAATCTCAAATCAGCCCTTTCTTGACCTTTGTTTCTTTAGCTAGTCACCAAATTTCCCTTGGTCTGCTCCTCGCATACCATCCAACCTAAGCAATTTGGCCATCCTTCAACTAAGATTAGAGAACCTGGTTTGAGCCTCTACAAATTTGCTTTTAAGTTTTCATTATGATGCTCAGCCTTATTCACCGCTTGTAGTAAATGTCCCTAGGATGTTGTCTTCATAGCACGATGTCCTTCCACATCTGCACAGCTACCCCAGAGATCTACTCAGCTGATGATGTTCATCTACAGCCACCCAACCAGAGATCCCTACTAGGAAGTAACACAACTAAATTTCTGAGTTTACTGTTCTTCTCCAGTAAAAGAAAACACATGTTGAGAAAACGCAGTGGTGATTTTATGCAACGAATAATCTAGGACACCACTCAATTTTTCAGATTGTGTGAATATCGTTTCCAATAAAATGTATTTGTGGGTTGTTGTAGATGAAGTGCCAACATTGATAACTGTTAAGCTTTGGCCGGGACTATAGTGTAAACTTAAGGGTGCAAGTATGTGAAAATGGTTCTACTTGACTGCCCCAAAGATATGGCTCAGCACCCTGAATTATTTGTAAACAACAAAAGGACTATTAGAATAATTCTAATTTAGTTTAATGCTCATTCTTCTAGTTGTTGCTATTTTCATTTCTTTAGCAGTTTCTTATATGAAACTGAAAACTGAATCTTACATAGAAACTTGATGTTTCTATCTTTGTAAATATCTCTGTATTATTATTGAGTATTGTTGCTCAATCCATTCATTCAATTCATTTGGAAATCCATATGCGTGTTTCGCACTGTTTTATGGTATCAGAGCCAGAGAAAAAAGAGATTTATTAAGAAGTTTATTCTCTCTGCATTTTAATCTCTTGAATTCTTTCTGTCATTCCCTTCTAAGGTCGAGCCCTCTGTAAGCCAGATAGCCTTCACTGAGTCTTAGCTTCGGCTCTGCTCATTGTGATAAAAGCTTACAGTCGTCTATCTCGATACAGAAGTGGATCCTTCGAAAGAATTCTTCAGCTGGTCAAAAAAATTTTCTCGTGGCTGCAATCTGTGTAGCGTCAATTTCGTTTTACTGTGAAGTTCTCCCGCTGGCCGACTGTCGAAGCAGCAGAACCCTCCGTATTTTGGCATAATTTTTTTTTCTCAGGACCGTCGAAACACCATTGTGAAATCTCGTTACAGGGCAAGTATCTATCGACAATTTTTTTACAGTCACGTGCATGAATTAACGTGGACTGTATTTTGGCGTGATCCGAAACTGGGCTTGTTGTTGATATATACAGTAACACGTAATTTTTTTTGCGTGGCTTGAAATTGTTTACATTCTCCACGTGTTATAAGACCACTGTTTTTTTTTGAACGAGTTGGTGTTAACAGTCTACACGGATTTCAAGTCAAAGAGCCGAGCGGTTGTAGCCAGGTGGGTCGGGTATCTCTCTCGACGCTTTTCTTCGCAGATTCCATTTCAAACGCCGCCCAGTTCACACTCAAACTATCTGCGGACCCTGAACGACTACAAGAGCCCAGCCACTCCAGTATGCCACAGCAGTTCCGATCAGCACTTTAAACACCCCGCAGACGTTTTTGCCAGATGCCACAGCAGTTCCGATCAGAACGTTAAGTACCCCGCAGACGGTTTTGCCGGCTGAGATCAAGAACAAAAGTTTCACCGATTGCAGGGTTAAAAGCAAACATCGCACGGTATATTCCTCGAAAAAAATTCATACGCATATTTTTTTACATGGTCAACACCAGTCGTTTATCACAGCAATACGCATTTTTTTTTTGCGTGGTCCAAAAACGGGTCTTTTCTTACAGTAAATACGCATTCTTTTTTGCGTGGTCAGAAACTGGTTTGGTTAGTGGATCATTGTGACTCTATACAGCAGAGTCCACCGATATTTGGATATATTTTTGACAGTATTATTACTTGCTTATACTCAGTGATTATTCTAAACAAATCTGTGCTTCTCAAGTTTTGTGTGGTAACAGCAGCATTCGGTAGTTCTTCCTCAAAGAGCAAGTTCGGGTTATTTTATACCAGCATCTATCAGATTCCATTCAGATCAGTCAGATCTCACTATCTTGAGAAACAGATAGATGGCTTCACTAACCAATCTAATGCTGGAAGGTAGTCAACGCTTCAATGGCACAAACTACAACATCTGGAAACAGAGAATGTTAACCATTTTTGAATATAGGCGTCTTGACCAGCTCGTTCTCAAAAAGGAGCTCCGTCCTGGTACAGCTAGCACCGATCAAGACAAGTTTGATGATCGAAATCGAGAGACAGTTATGCTTCTCAAGCTCTCTGTCGCTGATGATCAGTGACCACAGATTCCTTCTGGCAAGACAGCTGCTGAGATCTGGCAACAGTTGAAGGACCTTCACGAGACATCCGACAAAAGCAGAGCCTTCTTTCTCAAAAATTAGTTGTTCTCCAACATGATGAACGAACATATGTCTTTACAGGAACATCTTACCAAGATTAAAGACATTCGAGATCAGCTCGAAGCCATTGGTCGCACCATGGAGGAAGAAGATCTGGTAGTCATCACTCTGAAAAGTCTACCACAATCTTATGAACACTTCATAGAAACTCTCAACATTACGGCCACTAATGTTGATCTAAAGTTTCCAGAGTTACGCACCAAACTTATGCAGCAGGATCGATGGAAACAGCAGTTTGGTAGTGGTGCAACATCAGCCTCTTCAGAAAATGCCTTTGCTGCCAAATATCAGTCATCTCAGTCCTTTCAGCAGAAAGGTTCTTCTCAGTCTTTTGATCCTGCTAGGAAGAAAAATGTGCAGTGTAACTACTGTCACAAATTTGGCCACATGAAGAAAGATTGCCGATAGAGAATTGCTTCTGAACAGAAGAAACAGGGAGGGCTTCATCAGACAGCAAATGTTGCAGAACATTCCGAGCAGACAGATTCTGCCTTTTACGCTTTTATGGCTAAAAAGTCTTCCGATCATATTCCATCATCTGCCTGGTACATTGACTCTGGTGCATCACGTCATTTCTCACACAGGCGTGACTGGTTTATTGACATCTCACCTTTCAGTGATTCAGTGGTATTTGGAGGGGGTGAAAAATACACAATAGATGGCAGAGGTACAGTCTAAATCCAGTCTGGTGGACGCACATTTATCTTCCTGAATGTATACTATGTTCCTGGGATGGAAATTAATCTGTTGTCCGTCAGTCAGATTATGAGGAACTCTCCTCAGCTTGATGTAGTATTCAGTGTGCACAAATGCTCTATTATCGACAGGGAGACTAATCTTACAGTCGTTGTTGGCCTAGAAGATCATGGTCTATACAGACTTCTTGACACTGGTGATTTTCCAGAAGTGGCTCTAGCAACTCGTGCTTCTCCCATCAGCACTCTATGGCATCAGCGATATGGGCACCTAAACATGCAGTATCTCTCTCAGCTCTCTCGAGAAGGACTTGTGTCAGGATTACCTGATATTCAGACTCAGCAATTGGGCGTATGCGGTGCGTGTCAAGCTGGAAAACAACATCGGTCTTCATTCACGAATGGAGAATCCTGTGGCGCATCTAAAGTACTCCAGCTAATTCATGTTGATATTTGTGGTCCCATGAAAACATCTTCTATCACTGCTTGCAAATATTTTTTGCTTATTGTAGATGATTTCAGTAGAAAGATGTGGGTTTATTTTCTAAAAAATAAATCTGATGCATTTAGTATATTTCAGAGGTTTAAAACTTTAGTTGAAAAAGAGTCTAGCTGTGATATCATGACTCTTAGGACAGATAACGGGGGGGAATTTTGTTCTTCTGCTTTTTCCACCTTCTGTGCTACTCATGGCATAAAACGCCAGTTCACTACCCCCTACATCCCTCAGCAGAACAGTGTTGTTGAACGCCGCAACCGCACGGTTGTTGAAATGGCTCGCTCCATGTTACAGCACAAGAATGTTCCCAACAAATTCTAGGCTGAAGCAATCTTTACTGCGGTCTATCTTCTTAACAGATCTCCTACTCAGGCTGTTAAAGGGAAAACTCTCGAAGAGGTGTGGTCTGGTCGTAAGCCTAAGATCAGTCACCTCAAAGTATTCGGCTCAATTGCATATGTTTGGATTCCAGCTGCTAAACACTCTAAGTTGGATTCCAAGAGCCAGAAACTCATGATGACAGGGTACAGTGATCACCACAAGGCCTATAGACTAATTGATATTGCCACTGGTCGTCTTAGCTTCAGTCGGGACGTGGTATTTGATGAAGACAGAGGATTCTTTCAGTCTTCTTCTGAGCAGTATTCTACAGATCAGCCTCACAGTATTCTTCTTCCGATAGGTCCACCTGATGGGAGGGATGATGCAGTATCAATGTTTGATAATACACTGCCCGAGCTTCCTCCGGAAAATAACTCTTCTCTTGCTGCTCCTATTGCTCTTGACCCCTCTTCTTCTACTCCTAATGTTAGTTCCTCTACTCTTCGACCAAAATGGTGGGCTAAAACCATTGGTGATCTTCGGGATGATGAACTTCTTGAAGGACGCACCTCTAGACATAAGAGCACACAGCAGTCTACAATAAATTTTGCACTTATGGCTAATATACACAGTACCTTTGAGCCTCAAACTTACTCAGAGGCTAAGGGTACACCTGAATGGGAACAGGCTATGGACACTGAATTTCAGAGTCTTCAGAAAAATCACACATGGACCCTGTCTGATCTTCCTGAAGGGAAAAAGCCCATTAGCTGCAAATGGATATATAAAATGAAGTACAAAGCCAATGGAACTCTAGACAAGTATAAAGCTCGTCTTGTGGCTCGAGGGTTCTCACAGAAGGAAGGCATTGACTATGAGGAGACTTTTGCTCCTACAGCCAAAATGAGTACCATACGTCTTGTCCTTGCCCTAGCAGCTCAGTTTAAATGGAAAGTTCATCAGATGGATGTAAAAAGTGCTTTCCTAAATGGTGACTTACAGGAAGAAGTCTACATGACACGGCCTCCAAGATTTAAGATTGCCGGTCAAGAACATAAAGTGTGTAGATTAGCTAAAGCTCTCTATGGATTGAAACAAGCTCCTCGGGCTTGGTACATGAAAATTGATCAGTACCTGATAGATCATGGTTTTCAGCGAAGCCCATCTAATGCAAATTTGTATATCAAGCACAATGATGATGATATCTTGTTTGTGGTTGTCTATGTAGATGACCTTATCATTACTGGCAGCTCTGCACATTTGATCCATGGGATCAAACAAGACTTATGCAGAACTTTTGATATGACAGACTTGGGACTTCTTCACTATTGACTGGGGATTGAAGTTTGGCAGACTGAGAACCACATCTTTCTCTCTCAGTCCAAGTATGCCAAGAATCTTGTGGACAGGTTCAGAATGTAGGATTGCAAACCGGCCACGACTCCTATGGAACCAGGGCTCAAACTTTCAGCTCAGTCATCCTCTCCTCCTGTGGATGAAACTTTATTCAGGCAATTAGTAGGCAGTCTTATCTATCTTACTGCCACCAGACCTGACATCAGTTTTTCAGTGAGCTACATTTCCCGCTTCATGTCCGCTCCTAAAGCTGATCATTGGATAGCAGCAAAGCATGTGCTAAGATATGTGCGTGGCACTTCT
>APFE030703260.1:0-35459 GCA_000404065.3 Pinus taeda | reverse complement strand
TGGGTATGTGTTTAGTCTAGGATCTGGTGCTGTCACCTGGACTAGTAAGAAGCAGCAAGCCGTGGCTCTCTCCTCCACCGAAGCAGAATATCGAGGAGCAGTTAAGGCATCCTGTGAGGCAATTTGGCTTCGACGTATGCTTGCAGACATGCATGCTTCCCAGACAGGTCCTACTTCCTTGTTTTGTGATAATCAGGGAGTGCTCAAACTTGCCAAAAATCCCGTCTTTCATGAACGAACAAAACATGTAGAAACTCATTGCCACTACATTCGCCAACTTGTTGAAGACGGATCCGTTCAGTTGAGATATATTCCCACAACAGAACAGCCTGCAGATATCTTCACCAAACCACTTGGTCCTGCTAAGTTTGAACAATTCAGGGGGTCTATTGGTGTTGTAAATAGATTGAGCATTAAGGGAGGGTATTAGAATAATTCTAATTTAGTTTAATGCTCATTCTTCTAGTTGTTGCTATTTTCATTTCTTTAGCAGTTTCTTATATGAAACTGAATCTTACATAGAAACTTGATGTTCCTATCTTTGTAAATATCTCTGTATTATTATTGAGTATTGTTGCTCAATCCATTCATTCAATTCATTTGGAAATCCATATGCGTGTTTCGCACTGTTTTAAGGACCATTCAATATACCCATGAGACGACAGGTCTACTACAGCAGGACCAAGAAACCAATGTAATGTTAATTACACAGATTATTCGGCCTCTTCTTTTGATGTAAGTTCTGCTTTGAAGTCGCTGCTGAGATTTTGACTTGGAGAATCCTTGAAACCAACTCATTCTTTCACAGAAGCTGCTAGCCTGCTACAGGCACACAGACAAAACTTCTATGGGGTAACTTTGAGCCTCCACATGCTACAGAAGTCATGCTACAAGTCCTTACGAGATACAAGTCTCTGCTCTGCTAACTACAGACAACAGTTCACTGCCCATGCTCTCATTGTGCAATAGAAAGGATCTTGGCTTTCACAGCGACTGATATCCACTACAAGAGATGATTCGTGCTCTTCTTGTCCAACAAAGAACAGAATCCAACTTTCAACGCACAGGTGAAACGTGTCGCTTGAGTTGGGGCTCATCCCTCAAAGCTTAATAAATTTGGCCTCTAGAAAATGGGTGCCACGATTGGTCGGATTTCTATTGACCGATCCCTCAAAATGATGACTCTCAGCTTCTTTATAAGAATTTCGACTCCCCAAAAACCAACGTTCAGAAATTGCTTGGTCTCTAGCTTAACTGCACTTCCAACTCAGTTACCAGTGAATTCCGGGTTCAATATATCATCGACCAGACATTATAATAAATTCAGCCTTTCACAATTTAGATGTTCATAGTACATACTTCTGCTCCCTTCCAAAATTAATTTGACAGCAGCCTTCAAAATTTATAATTTCGCCAAAATATGCATTGGCTCCCTTTGGCTTAATTATATTCTTGGCCCACACATTATTCTCGTTCTGCTGTCAATGCATGCAAGTCACTACATACTCGAACAATTTAACCTCCACCAACACTTCTTCACAATGCATGCACAGTCACTCTAATTTAGGGCAGATTAGGCTTTCCAAAACAAAAAAATGTCTCCTCTGGCTCAGTCTTCTTGAGAGAATTCAGCCACCATTGTGAAAATATTCACGCACAGAATTGCTGTGGGCCTCAGAGATTTTGAAATGACGGTCCAAACAAGTGGCTTCTTAAAAAAAAATTGTATTGGGCTCCTTCAAACACGACGACTTTATAAACTCAAACTTTGAGAAAAAAAAATATATTTGATCTCAAATAATTCACCTAGCTCTCTTGGCCTTGTAATAATTTTTGCAACCCCTCACTTAAAATTAAGGTGCCACGATTTTTTATTTTGCAGCCCCCACTTAAAAATAACGTGCCACTATTTTTTATTAAAACTCACAAACTACTTTTGGGTGGCTCACTTGTCAATTTGTCAAACTTTTACAGGGCCTGCAAAATTTTGTAGGACATTTACTAAGAAAAAATTGTCAAACCCCTTTAGTAAATTCTTATTTCGCTTCAGGCACCGGATTTTCGGCTTCTCTGGCAAACCCTCTAACAATAATAGTTGTAACTGAAAACCCGTAGGCTGAACCAAGACCAGGGCCCTGATAACACTGTAATATTCCAAACGGAATATTTGGCTAATTTTGCAGAAATCTAACTCAACCAAAATTTCTCTATAAAATTACCATTCAATTAACAAAAGAATGCCATGTAAAATATAACAAATAGATTGCATGCAAAACAATAATACAATGAGCAAAAATAATCTCAGCTTGTATTATAATAGAAACTGGGGTTTACATGCTGATACAATAAAATAGCTGAGACGGAAAACTGGCCTCAAAGATCTACTCCAACGCTTTGTTGACCCTCCAAAGTTGAACTGAAATGTCACTGTTGAGCTCTCCTATGAATTCTGGATGAATGCACCTAGGGGAGATGGGAACTTGCCCAATCTCACTAAATCACCCGAGAGTTTCTATCCTAGGGCTACCAATGAAGTAGAGAATCGGGTTCTCAACCTCTCATAAAAGAAGAAAGATCAAATCCAAGATGTCCTCCAATGGCCTCCTCCTCTTTATAAATTTGATGGATCCCTCTAGAATCTTCTATTTTATTATTATTTTAATTATTGAGCACATGTACCTCTTTTTACTTCGATTAAAATATTCTTTTTAATGTGGGAAAATGGTAAATTGGCCACCATGCTTTCTCAGGTCACTGAAAATCACTTGTAACCATCCCATCATGTAGATCTTCTCGTTCCGGTTCCAACGAGCTATTACATTGAGGTGTTCCATCAAATAATTTTTCTAGAATACCACCTCAAGCATAATTAATTAAGTTAGGCCCCGTAATAATGCTATTTTTTGAAAGTTGTCAGAATGCAACAGAATGAAAGGCAAGTTGTGCGAATAATGGAATATGCCAAGTGAATATCATCAGATCCCATAAAAACTCCTCAAAACTCCCGCGAGACCCCTGATGATGTAATCTTGCTCCTGCAACCTAGCCATCACATAACCTAGAAATCCACCCTAGTTGTGCTATAGAGGACAATAAAAATGGGGGCATGACAGTGTCTAGGTAGGGTTGGATCAGCTCCACCGAAACTAGACAAAAGGATTAGATAGGGTGGGATCACCTCCATCAAAGCTACTCAAAAACAGGGGCCTTAAAACCCTCAAAGCCTCAGCTCAAAAAAATAGAGATATCCAATCCAAATTGATTATGCCAAAATGATTCCATCTCTCCTCTATTTATAGATTCCCCCATGGGGTTTCTCAAATGTGACAGTTTGCAAATGCCACCACCAATTTAGACCCTTTTGTCCCAGCCGACCCAAGATTTATCGAATGTTGCCCCAAACATTGGATAATTGGGCAGCCTATGGGGTTGGATAGGCTATTTTGTCCTTCCATAAGCAATCAATTCATAAGGGGCATTACATAGATAGTCTATAAATAATTTTTTTTGCAACACTGGACACAATCCTGCGAAATATATTTCCTTCTTCTGAGCATAAAGCAATTCTAAGTGATACAGTTGGCTTTATATCTGATCTACCAGTCCACTTACTAGAAGCATATCTTCATATGCATATTATAAATAACAAATCACTCAATACAGAAAAGAAGAAGCATATCTTCATATGCATATTATAAATAACAAATCACTCAATACAGAAAAGAAGCAACACTCTGTTTTGGGACTCTTGGAACAGATTGGTGTGTCACTTAAGGAACTTGAAGACAAGATTGGATTTTGATATGAGGTGGACCTTCAACCGTATAACCTAGAAAATTTCTTACCCATTGAATCTCCCAAATGTGAAAAGCATAGAGACATAAAGCCTGCCAATCTGCTTATGGATCTCAGTGAATAGCCTGAAAATTGCGTACTTGGGCATTGGAGATGTTTTGGAGACCATTTGTTACAACTGTCATGCACATGACAGCTGCACAGATATGCAGTTCCAGTGTTGTCATATGATTGTGGGAGCTTTTGTTTCATCCTCATTAAAACATGATAATACAGCACATGAGAATATTACCCCAAGAAAGTCCAACAGGCAGAGGGAATACCCCAGGGCCCAGTATGGTTGAAGGTTGCGGGGTACCTGTTCAAGTTTGCATGAGCGCTTGTATCTTGCCACAGAGTCCTGTTCTTGAAGAGAAAACTCGTTGATGAATATGAAGAGTTTTGCTGAGACAACCCTTAAGTTTTAAAAATTGAATTAATTACAGAGCCTACCTCAGAAAGTTTGCAATTACTTGAATATGGGAAGGACTGACCTTTGAGGGTTTCAATTATGACATGGAGAGCAGATTTTAATTGAATACAAGGGCTAGAGCCAACCTATGGATGTTGATTGGGTATGCCTAATATATTTTGGCATAATTTTTAAGGGCTTTAAGGGCAAAAAGCACCTTTCTCAATAAACGAAGACATGATGGGCAGAGGAGAATAATTGTTTGAGGACTTAAGAGGCTGGTGTCGTCCCCTTTTTGAAAGCCCACTTAGCATTCCGAAATGAAGACTTCTGGTATTGATGGCATCATTGATAAAGGAAACCAGCCCCTTGAAGAGATTTGGGTGGAAATATGAGGCTTGTGTGCCCACTTGAAAACACAAAGGAAGGTCTGATTGAAGAAGCAAACATTGTTGAAGGGGCTTTAGAGGCTGGATGCTAGCGGCTACACCAAAGACCCCATTATTCCCCTCATGTTGTGGAGAAAGGTCACTTTTGAGGGCTTGTGTCCCTTAATTTTGTACATGTACCATGAATGCCCCTCAAATTATGTAGTTTAGATTGATTAATTGTTAACGAGGGCCTTTGGCAGGAGGCAGGCCGAGGGCCGCAGGCTGGAGAAGAGGCCGCAGCCAAGAAGAATCTGGCTGCAGGAGAACAAAAGGCAGGCTGACTGCTGACGTACTTGGCCACAGGCCTGTCCAGGTTGGCTGTGGGCTAAAGGAACAGTCTATGGTCTAGAAAAGGAAGGTCGCAGGCCTAAAGGAGCAGGCCGAGTACCTGAACAGGGCTCTAAGGAGTTGTTGAGTGTGCTAAAGGAATGGCGGAGGGCTACAGCAAAGTGAAATCAACCTGCCAGGTAATCTGATTAATGTTTGAGTGAATTAAGAAGGGGTGGTAAATGCCCTAGTTGCTACAGCTGTGTATTTCGAGTGTTGTAGGTGCAGTTGTTTGGGCAGGAAAGGCTTAGATGACAAAGCCTCGGACACAGGGTATCGGTTGAAAGGACATGACATTGTATTTGGCATTGCACTAGGATAAAAGGAACATTGTATGGGAGCCCTGTGACTTTTCTTATTAATGGAATTTTAAGAAACAAGATTGGGCATAAATTATTGTGTAGAGTCCCTTGATCTAATTGCTGATATATCCCACTGTGCAAAAGAAGTTTGAAGTTAGGTGTCGTCAGTGTGTTTACATTTTCTAGCTAAGGAATAGACCAGACTTGGGATATGTGGATTTCTAACATGGTATTAAAACGACTTTGAAGAGCACTTGAGTCAGATTTGTACACAGGTGGCAGCTCTGAGAGGGAGCTGCGGGATTGTTGCAAGAAGCAACAGTGTTTCCAAGTGAGTTGGCTAGGTATCCCTTGTGAGACATGGAGCAGATTGTTTAGACAAGGAGTTGTGGATTATTGCAACTTGGGGTGGCAAGATGAGAGTTTTGGTGGATTGGTGGAGAAATTGGTGCACAGCAGTATGTTGAGTGGCAGGTTGTCGATATTGTTGATGGATTTCCATTGACTTGTGAAAGTAAGTTGTGACAGCTCAGGTGCCTTGTCAGGGAGTGCTTTGGCATAGACAAGGTAGCTTTATATGGATTCCAGTTTGATGAGGTTTGTGAGATAGTATCTTCATTGGGTTACAGAGTTGTTCTAGTAGACTAGGGCAATTTGCCAATTTGGTCGAGAGTTTACAGAATTTTTTTTTTAATTTTTAGTACAATGATCCAATTCAATATATGTTTTTTTAAACAATATATGACAATTTAAGTTTGAAGTTGGCAATTATAACTCATTAGTAATGAATTATGAATATTATGCTTCATGAAAGTTGAAAGTTGTTTCATTTCATTTTATAACATTTCATTTCATGTTAGATATTATTTGTTGTAATGGTTACACTTAGCTTACAAGTACAACTTTGGTGATCAATGATGATAAATGTTATATATTGAATTTTGAAAGCTTGAAACTTTAAGATTGATGAATCACGAGACTCAATATGTTGTATGTTACTATGTTACTAACTGTTGGACATGGTTGATGAAGATTAAATTCTAGATGATTGTGATAGGTTCAATCTATTTTTTATGTTTTGTATATCTAATCATAATTCTACATGTATTTTTGCATATATGTATAAAAAATATAAAATATAAAAAAATATATATTATATAAAAAACACTCCTAGATTCGCTCCCAAACCGGAAGCTTTTGAAAAATGTCGCTCCCGCACCTGTTTTTGTTCCCGCTCCCTGCTTTCACTCCCTCTCCCAAGTAACAATGCTCTTGATCAAATGCCAATCTCATACCCTCACGCATGATAGAATCAAATGGAAACATTGCAAGCCCCCAAACCATGAAATCCTGAAAACCATTAAGTCTGTTGAATTTTGAGTGAAATCTAAAATTCTAGTTTCTCCATATGAAATCTAATGAGATCGAAACCACTCTCAAACATCCTGATGCATTTCATGGTAATGTTAAAAATTTAAGTAAAAGTGACATTTCTTTTAATTTTCATGACATTTACTTTAATTTTCATTTTCATCCTTTTACTTTAAGAATTTAACATTACCATTAATTGCCAACATTGGTAGGGTTGAGATGTGTCAGGAAAATGAGAGGATAGGCACATTTTTCTTGGAGGGACTATTTTTGGGGGAAAAGTTGAAAACAACCCCAAATTTCCCTCAAAACAGCTTCAAAACTCACAAACATGCATTATGTGGGGTTTATAGTTGCCCTGACAATAAATCGGGTGCTTTATGATGGAACCCACTGGTTTATGATGGAACCAGTCGGTTTGACCATAAACTGACCTGTTAGGACCAATTTTTCTAATTTTTTGGTAAAGGGAGGGGTCAAACCAGGTTTTTCTGTCGGTTTGACCCAGTCGACTAGTGAACCAGCCAATTTGACCGGTTACTGGTTCAAACAAGCTGGTTTTTAAAACATTGGTTGCAGTACGTGTAATGTATGATGTACCTTGTTATCACTTTGCTTGGAGGGGATACTTCCTTACATACTTCGGCTTGATGTATTCAATGAATCTTCCTTCATTCGACTTCCCATGTGACCCTACTAGCCTCGGCCCTTCTAGAACTCTTCTCAGCTTTTTCTGCAACAAATCTTGCCTTCTTTCCTCACACGAGTGACAAGAGACAGCCCTAAAACAGATCTAGAATAGGTCAAATATCTTCCCTTCTTCTTTGCTAGTGAGCAGGCCTCCTTCTTCAGCTTCTCACACTTCTTTATTATTGCAGACCTTTACTAGAAAACCCTTACTCGGAAATGAGGCCAAGTGGCCTATTTATAGTTGTTTGCCATGATAATAAGCTGACTTTACATGAAGACGAGCCGACGTGCCCTTTGGTGAAGATATTATTATTTTTCTTGAAGCCAACTTGAAGGAGAGGTCATGTGCTTGTCTTGGAGGGCTTTCATACTTATTTAAAGACTCTTACAATGTTAAAATTGGAAACTAGGGAAAAACTCCATGTGGGTCATCTTATTTATGGTAGTTGATACTTTTTTTGGATTCCTCTCAACGAGAGGTGTAGGATTGATCTAAAGATTATCCGATTCCAATAAGTATTCATGGATTTATGAATTTATATGTGTAATAAGACAATTCGTCAAGGTCAGCCAGCAACTAAATAACACCCACATGTGCTCAACATTTTAGTATAAAAGGAGGTGATAGTCATTTCTACACACTTCACTCTTGATTTCTCTCCACTTGTCCTGGGTCTTAGTGGCAAGCGAAATCTAGAGAGGAAGCCCTAAACACAGGAGGAAAGGAGGCTAATCTAGCAGCCCGAGCCGTAGTCCTAGAGAGAAGATCACTGCTTCTCTGCGCTACCCTAATAGGAGATCAAACCACAGTTATGAAAGGGACCTATACGCTGACCTAAAGGAGATGTCCTCACCTTTAACGCAGTCATGGAAGGAGTATTAACACAGCTATGGAGGACGCTAAACAAGTTGACCTAGCCGCAGGTCCATGATGCCCTAGCCGCGAGCCACTTCAAGTGACCGAATTGATGGATGGAGGGCCAAGTCTATGGCCGAAAGGGCAGGCTACTAGGTCGAGTAGAGGGAAGCTAAACACTGGAATATGAGTGGTTGTTTGGGCACGTTGAGGAGGCTGAAAGCTACAGCAAGCTAGGCCACAGGCCATAACAAGTTGTTGGAGTTATTACATGGCTGTGTTGAGGATAACGTGGCATGGGAGGAGCATCTTCAAGGTTGGCCGCTAGAGGGCTAGTCTTGTTGTGTGTTGGGTGCAGCCACAGCAGCAACAATGGGACAAAAGCAACAATGGGGCAGTAGCATGATGGGATAGCATCAATGATGGGACAGCAGCAATGTGCACTAACAAGCAAGGTTGGAGCAACATGCCAAAGTGTGAAGACTGTTGATGATAAAGGTTGCCCAAAATACATGGAATAGTATGACAGCAGTATGGCAAACATGGAATAGCAATGTCACTAACAGTGGGACAGCGGTGCTAGTAGTATAATGGCATGGTGCAATGATGGCACAACGGGACAACAGCAACAGCTAGGCGCAGCAAATGCAATCATGGTGGAGCATGGTAGATGGAACAGCAAGGACATGGTGCTTGCATGGGACAGCAAGCAATCATGGTGCAGCGTATGAGCAGTGACAGCATTGTGATAAGGGGCGGCATGATGTGAAATGCTATAGTGCAATGATGGGCATCAGTGTAGCATGTTGTGTGCAGCACTTGCTAGTATAGTATAGTGATATTAAATGCTACAATGAGATGCAGCATGATGGGCACAGTAAGGTATATGATAAGGCAGCACTGGAAAGTGCAGCAAGAAGATAACGTACAGCAAGATGTTGCAGTATCGGAAGGTGCAGCGATATGATGTGTGCAGCATGGTAATGAGGTCCAGCATAGTGATGATGGGTGCAACATGATGAAGAGGTGCAGCACAATGCATGGTGATGGAGTCACCTGGGAGAATCAGTTCAAGCAGCATGTCTTCAACTAAGTTCAGCTACCTCATGTATCATCTACTTAGAGATGATCTATGCTCTTATTTAGATAAGCCAAAGTGTTGACTTCTGTTGTATATGTATTATCTCTCTCTCTCTCTGTTGAACTACTGAAGAACACATAAGAAGAATTGATCAAGGGTTTCTCCGCATTGGGGTTTGTCCTTGGCTAGCACCACATCTTGTGTCCTCTTGTCTTGGCTTGTCTTCTGCGATCTATGTTTATGTTCTATCTGCAATTTACTTTAATTCTAATGTGATTGCTAATCTGGAAAAGATATTGAGCTAACTGTGAAAATTGAAATAAATTGCTCTCGGCATAGAACATACCTAAAATCTATGTGGTATCGGAGCTGAGGTGAAGACAAAGCCCAAGCAGGAGTGAAAGAGCAATCACCGAAGACAGTTGGGAAAGGACAATAGGATCAGTGGATTCCTTATCCCTCTTCTAATTCACCAAGGGTGAAGTTGAAACAGAGAATATTATCAGAATGGCGCAGTGGAAGTTTTTGACGGCCTACAGATCACTTCAATGGGAGGTACAGATCTAAGGGCGGAAGGAAAGGTAGATCCCTTGTTTGTAATAAGTTCGTCCATTATGTGAAGGAGTGTCCAAGGTAGGGACACATCACTTGATAATGATAACAATCATTATAGGGACATCTTCAATGATAGGAGGAATGACAGGTAATGCAGGTCATCAAGGAAATGGCCGACTATTCAAAGAAAGCAAGGAACCCTAGGTATGAAGAATCAAATGTTGTTTCTAATAAGATAAAGAAGTGTTATCTTATATTTGCCCTCTCACTCAGACTCTTTAGGAATTTGGCTTATTGATTGTAATGAAGGGTGCCCTCTCTAATTTGGTAGAGATGGAAACAATCAAGGGATTATACTTGGAGTCAATGCCACCTATCCCGGAAAGGGTGTAGGGAATGTTACCCCTCAATTGAATAAGGCTAACTCGAGCTTCATGGTGGCATTCAACAATGGAAAGGTACGTGTTTGAAAATGAAATTTTCAAAGATGCTTTTACTTATGGGTTCAGGAAGTCCATTGGGGACCATGTCAGTTGACACATCTCATCTATAGCATCGAAGGTTTAATTTATGGGGCCCTACCCGATGTGAGTTAGATGGTGACAAGGCCCTACCCAATGTGAGTTAGATGGTGACAAGGATGCCTGAATTCAAAAAGAGCATGAAGGTACATGCCTACTATGTACCAAAGGAAAATCTTACAAGAGGACCATTCCCCTCATGTAGCAAGTCCACAGGTTTGGAACAACTCGAGGGGCTTGAGATTCATGATCAGGAATCTCATGTATGCAAGTGCGAGAAAGCCATTTATGGCTTGAAGCAATACTCCTGAGCTAAGTATGAGAGGATTGATAGTTGTCTGATGAAGCTGAGATTCACTAGGAGTGAAGCCGATCCAAACGATTGCTTGAAGGTTGTGGATGATAGACCTATCATACTGGCACCTTCTGAGGACGACCTCTTTTTGACAGGTGCAGACCCTCTCATTTACAGAAGTAAGAGGGAGCTGGATTCTGGATTTGGAATGGTGAACTGCAAGCCCGTGACTACCTCAATGGAGCTTAACTTTCAAGAGTTATGTGGTAGGGATACCAGACCTGATTTAGGAAATGCCTCCAAGCTTCACAAACTCATTCTAGCATTGTTGTTCTAGGTGAACTCTCGTCTAAATATATGTTTTCCAGTTAGCATGTTGAGCTCATATATGGTTGAGCCTCACTAGATTGGCGCCCAGAATCTTCTGAGATATCTTCAGGGCACAATCTCTTATGAATTGAGAAACAATGTCGGAAATGTGAAGCTGCATGATTACTCTAATGATGATTAGGCAGGCAGTGTAAAGGATCGCAATAGCACTTCTGGGCGCTGACTCTCTTTGGGTTCTACTCGATATCCTGGATGAGCAGAAAGCAGAAGACGATTGCTTTGATCACCACTGAGATCAACTACATAGCTACGAGTATGATCTCGTGTGAAGCTGCCTGGTTGTGGAAGCTCTTCAATGAGCTGTTTGTACACATGATGGATACCACCGTGATTTTTAGTGTCAACCAGGGAAGGATTCTATTGTTGAGGAATCTCGTATTCTATGATTGCTCCAGCATATAGACATTAGATACTACCTTATCTGGGATATGGTACATCGATGAGCAAGAAGGCTCCATCGCATTGACACTGATGTACAGGTCGCAGACATTTTGTCGAAGCCCCGGGGAAGGTCAGATTTGTGACTTTCCCGAACGACTTGGAGTCGTTGAGAGACCCTCCTATGAGGGTCCTGCATGATGCATGCATTGAGCTCTGGGAGCTCTGGGGTGCTTAGGGTACTTCTTGGAGCAACAAGCGACCATAGGGCAACTCACCCTCCCCCATGTACAGGGTGAATGGTTCAGCCTTCCCCTGTGATACCCTGTGGCAACTTATGGACAGGTTGAGTGGTTCTCCTATCGAGACATCCTACCCATGCAGTCTGGGACTCATGGGAAGTACCTCTCATATGGCCAATGAGTAGGGAAATGGGGTTAGGGACCATAGTAGTACTATCAATGGACACATCGTTGTATCTACCGTACTCCCTATGCTAGGATGACCTCCATTGATCTGGGATCGGTATGAGTGGTTTTGAGACACTCTCTTGTGATATTGATCTGGGATCAATGAAACTGACTTCGGGTCAGTAAGAGTGACATAACTCACTCTCTTTTGGAACTGATCTGGGATCAGTAAGACTAGTATGACACACTCTCTTCATATGGAACTGAATTCGAGTCAGTAGACAATGGTAAGAGACATTCTTGATCAATTCTTCTTCTTCATGGTTTAGCAGAGCAGTGCAGAGCACTGATGGCAGAGATAGTACAGTCTGGCAGATGAATCAGCGGATGGAGTTCTCCGTAGTTGAGAGGGAGTGTTAAAATTGGCAACTAGGGCCAAACTCCATGTGGGTCATCTTATTTATGGCAGCTGATATTTTTCTTGGATCCCTCTCATTGAGAGGTGTAGGATTGATCTAAAGATCATCCGATTCCGATAAGTATTCATGGAGTTAAGAATTTATTTGTGTTATAAGACAATTCGTCAAGGTCGGCCAGCAACTAAATAACACCCACATGTGCTCAACATTTTAGTATAAAAGGAGGTGACTTGATAGTCATTTCTACACACTTGACTCTTGATTTCTCTCCACTTGTTCTGGATTTTAGTGGCAAGAGTAATCTAGAGAGGAAGCCCTAAACGCAGGAGGAAAGGAGGCTAATCTAGCTGCCCTAGCCGCAATCCTAGAGAGAAGATCATTGCTTCTCTACGCTGCCCTAATAGGAGATCAAACCACATTTATGAAAGGGACCTATACGCTGACCTAAAGGAGATGCCCTTACCTTTAATGCAGTCATGGAAGGAGTATAAACGCAGCTACAGAGGACGCTAAACAAGTTGCCCTAGCCTCAGGTCCATGATGCCCTAGCCGCAAGCCACTTCAAGTGACCGAATTGATGGATGGAAGGCCAAGACTACAGCCAAAAGCGCAGGCTACTAGGCCGAGTAGAGGGAAGCTAAACACTAGAATTTGAGTGGTTGTTTGGGCACGTTGAGGAGGCTGAAAGCTACAGCAAGCTAGGCCACAGGCCATAGCAAGCTGTTGGAGTTATTCCATGGCTGCGTTGAGGATAATGTGGCATGGGAGGAGCATCTTCAAGGTTGGCCGCTAGAGGGCTAGTCTTGTTGTGTGTTGGGTGCAGTCACAGCAACAACAATGGGACAGCAGCAACAATGGGATAGCAGCAATGATAGGACAGCAACAATGTGCACTAACAAACAGGGTTGGAGCAGCATGCCAAAGTGTGAAGACTGTTGATGATAAAGGCTGCCCAGAATACATGGAATAGTATAACAGCAGTGTGGCAAACATGGAATAGCAATATCACTAACAGTGGGACAGCAGTGCTTGTAGTATAATGGCATGGTGCAATGATGGCACAAGGGGACAGCAGCAATAGCTAGGTGCAGTAAATGCAATCATGGTGGAGCATGTTAGATGGGACAGAAAGGACATGGTGCCTCCATGGGACAGCAAGCAATCATGGTGCAGCAGTATGAGCAGTGACAGCATTGTGATAAGGGGCAGCATGATGTGAAATGCTACAGCACAATCATGGGCATCATGACAATGTGAAGTGTAGCATGTTGTGTGCAGCACTTGCTAGTATAGTATAGTGATATTAAATGCTACAATGAGATGCAGCATGATGGGCACAGTAAGGTACATGATGAGGCAGCACTGATAAGTGCAGCAAGATGATAAGGTATAGCAAGATGTTGCAGTATCGGAAGGTGCATTAGTATGATGTGTGCAGCATGGTAATGAGGTCCAACATAGTGATGGGTGCAGCACACTGAGGTGCAACATGATGATGAGGTGCAGCACAATGGATGGTGATGGAGTCATCTGGGAGAATCAATTGAAGCAGCATGTCTTCAACTAAGTTCAGCTACCTCATGTATCATCTACTTAGAGATGATCTATGCTCTTATTTCGATAAGTCAAAGTGTTGACTTCTATTGTATATGTATTATCTCTCTCTCTCTCTCTGTTGAACTACTGAAGAACACATAAGAAAAATTGATCAAGGGTTTCCCCACATTGGGGTTTGTCCCTGCCTAGCGCACATCTTGTATCCTCTTGTCTTGGCTTGTCTTCTCGATCTATGTTTATGTTCTATCTGCAATTGACTTTAATGCTGATGCGATTGCTAATCTAGAAAAGATATTGAGCTAACTGTGAAAATTGAGATAAATTGCTCTTAGCATAGAACATACCTAAAATTAACATACAAAATGTAACATGCCCAAGAAGGGTCCTTTATACATGACATTGACTCAAATTGACGTTTATGACTAGATTACAAAACCTAAAGCCTCACAATGGGAGCCATTACTAAAAATAAAATTCCTTGCTCATGAAACCCCTGAGACAAGTATTACAATAATAATGTTATTTCTTCTTTTCATCAATTACATAAAATCATAATTATACATGTCATTATGAAGACCGAACCTAGTTCCACTTTTCAACACTCCCTCTTAACTAGGGAGGTATTCATAATGGTACTTGGTCATTCTCAATCTGAAGAATTTTCATAAGAAGAGTCGTATTGGTAACCCATTTGTATAGCATCATACCAACCAGCATTGTAACATAGCAAAGGCCTTCACTAACAACTCTATCTCTCCACAAGATCAGAGCACAAGGTTTGCGAGACCAATGATGTATAGACACCCTCATCATTGTCTCTCTTGGAACATACTCCACCCGAGTTCTCAGAGTGTGTTACACCAAGACTATTATTATCTTAGATTCCCGGTCCTCAAAGGATATCAGTCCTCTACGACTACTCTTGTCTTGGATACCCTAACACATCCTCAAAGAGCATCGGATGCCAGATGTTTACCCAATCCTCCATTCTGTCTTCCCATGTAAAGACTAGAATGATGTGTTTATCTCTCCCTCTTAATTAGGAAGGGCATATCTACTTCAATAAAGGAATGTACTCATTCCTACTTTAGGAATGTACCTAAGCTCCCTCTTGGCTTAGGAATTTTGCTTCCAAGTTTCTATCAGGTAAGAAACTTCTTTCCAAGCTCCCTCTTAATTAGGGACCTACAAGTTACAACAGCTCCTCAGGTGTAGATGATGGGATAACCAATTGCTTGAAGAACTCCTCCTCACAATGTCAAGAACTTCTTTGCGTTATTCAGGAATCCTCATGTTTGGGACTTCTACATAGGGCATAGACCATCCATCACTTTCATCCTTAGCCATGTTATCATTCCTTTCATTGGAAAGTAATCCATCAATCCATATTTAGCCTTATTTCATGCCATCCTTCCTTCTTCATGCCATGTTTCCTTAAGGATCTTTCATCCTACTACTTGGTCATCATCGCTCGAAGACACTCATAGCTCTCCCTTAGGCAGCCCTGCATAATCCCATCCAGGTATCATTCAAAAATAGGAAATGAACATTAAATCAAAATTACATTTATGATGGTCTCTCATCATGACATCTTCTAGTTTGCATCAACATCTTGCATCTTGACACATGTCCAAAAGATATTAATTGTCAATGGTCTCCATCTCTTTCAAACTTCCATCAGAGTCTTCATATCTTTCATGGAGATATCCTAGTCAAAACTTCTTGGTCTTTTGGATGTTGATTGCCTTTACCATGGTTACATGTTCCACAATGTCTTCCTTCCTTTCTTCACACATTTTATTCCCGGGAATTTTGAATCAAAATTCCTTCAGTTGTTGTCAACCACCTCATATTACATATGAGAACATATTATGTTGATTTCATCTAGATAATGTGTGACTCATGCCTTCCTGCATCCTTTCAGAGGAGAAGATCCTTTTTCTTTTGATCATGCTCTCAAGATAGAGCATTGATCCATGTTACCTGCAACCATATGACATGACTCTTCAATATTGAAAATAAGCATACATACCTCATTTTCCTTTGGGTCATCCAGGCTTCCTATAGCAACTCCCTTGATTGAAAAAGCTTCAATCCATTGTTCTGCCTCTTTTATGTCATCATACCATCATCACATGAATTCCACAAGTTTGGAATTCTTGATGAAAACACTTGCTTCCCTTCATGATCGGTGAACCTTTCAATGAAGATTCCATCAGAGAATCTTGAGGATCTAAAGTACCCCATCAGCAAGTGTTTCCTTTTTACATATGTATGATGAACCTTTTACTACATAACCTTGCCACTTATGTTTCCAATGAGATTTCCAAGAGATATATCCTTGAATACCATACATTCTAACCATCTTTTATGCTTCTCTATGATGATGTCTCAAGCTTTTGCTTTCAATGCTTCTATGATGCCTTCATGTATCCCATTATTTTACTTAGTGAATCATGATAGCCATATCTTACAACAGAAGACTTAGGAACTTGAAAAGAAATTATGTGAGGAAGACTATCTCAATAATAGAGATCTCTTACTTCCTCTTTCTTGGACTTCTTCTTTTCAGCCTCCTCTACTTCTTTGGTGATATGGGCTTCTTCTCTTCCTCTTTTGTTATTGTCTTTCTTGGTCTTAGGAGAATCTCTTTCGTAGTGTCCATATTCTTGACACCCATAGCATTGGATCTTAGCCATGTCCTTTTTCTTTTTCCGAGAATCAGACTTCCCAAATTTTCCTTTTCTTCTTGTCATTGTAGCATAAGCTTGATTTTGTTCACCTACTCCCACACCAAATTTGGCCCTTAGTCTAGATTCTTCAAGCTTGCACAGTCACCATAGATCCTGGGATGGAGTAGCTTCATTCTTCCCAATAATACTTCAAATAAAGTTACCCCACTCCTCAAGTAGTGCATTTAATACAACTGTAGTCATTTCTCTATCAGACATGACTTCTCCCTAATCTTGTAGTTAATCCCAGATCTCGGATATCCTCATAGAGTATTTGGCTATTCCATCTTCCCTTGACATCTTCAACTTGTAGAGTTCTTGTCTTAATGAGATGGCTTCTCCAGCAATGCTCACAGAATACAACTCTACTAGTTTGTCATAGATTTCTTTTGAAGTTTCGAGTTTTGATTCATATGAGATGAGGGGATCCTTGATGGATTCTATGAGAATCCTTTGAGCCCTAGCTTCCCCTTTCATATACTTTTCAAGAGCTTAAGCATATTCCTTTCCTGGTTTGGTGATAGATCCTTTGACATCGTCTATAACCTCATTTTCAATGAGATTCAGATTTGTCCTTTTCTTCCATGCAAGATAGTTTGAAGCCCCAAGCAATTTGTTGCTTTCCTTGCAAAAAGACATTTTGGCAGATTTAGATGTGGACATAAACATACTTACTTGAGAGGATGCACCTTCCCCTTGCTACTCTCTTGATTTTAATAATGATATAGAGAATAGAAAAATTCTCCTTGATGAAGATAGTTTTCTTCAATAATGATCCTTGATCCCACAGAGAGTGAGATCTCTTAGGATCCTTTGATGGTGGAGTCTTTGTTGATGAAGATTAATGATGACTTTTTGATGATGTCTTCAATGGTAAGGACCTAACTTCAACGAGAGAGAGATTGCCTTAGAATCTTGATGACAACGCCTTTTGATCTAGCTTCCTTTAGATGAATAATCTTCAAGACACTTCATCTTGATTCGTAGATCTTTTCAACTTGAGTAGATGTAGGGTTTTAGCCTTCTTGTCTAGATGATGATTCCAATGCTTTTTTGCAAACTTCTTTGATCCAAGGTTATGATGCTTCCTTTGTAGACCTTCGCTTTGATGCCTTCCTCAAGATTTGGTCCTTGAGTCTCCCTTGAGAAGATGTCCTTCCTTGATTTAGTCACCTTAGCTCTGATATCATGTTGAGAAATCTAGGTCATCAAGTATTAGATGATTTCTCTTCCTATGATAACTATTTGTGAATGCTTTTTACTTTCTTAGATTGGGATCTTTTCTTTCTTAGATTATTAGTGTTCTTCTTCATCAAACAACTACCAATGCATTAAAAATAAATAGACAAGAGACATAGAATATAGGCTATCAGCTAGGGCCAAAACCTCTCCCACTTGAGAGGAAAACCCGAACAAATTCTTCTTCTTATAGAGACTTCAATTGACGAATACCAAGGCCAAGACCCTTGACCTATTTGCCACTCCAAGAACAAGCCACAAGACCTCTTAGTTTAACTCCTTTCTTCTATGGTCAAACTACTTGCGTTTCCTTCCTTCTCTGTTATCTTCCAAATCTCAGCTTCTTAGATTAGACATGCTACCTTTCAGTAGCCCTAGTTGCAGTATGTGTAATGTATGATGTACCTTGTCATCACTTTTCTTGGAGGGGAGACCTCCTTACATACTTTGGCTTGATGTATTCAATGAATCTTCCCTTGATTCGGCTTCCCAAGTGACCCTACTAGCCTCGGCCCTTCTAGAACTCTTCTTGGCTTTTTCTGCAACAAATCCTACCTTCTTTCCTCACACGAGTGACAAGAGACAGCCCTAAACAGATCTGGAATAGTTCGGATATCTTCCCTTCTTCTTCGCTAGTGAGGAGGCTTCCTTCTTCAACTTTTCGCACTTCTTTCTTATTGCAGAACTTTACTGAAAAATCCTTACTTTGAAATGAGGTTGAATGGCCTATTTATAGTTGTTTGCCATGATAATAAGCCAACTTGACATGAAGATGAGCCGACGTGTCCTTTGGTGAAGATATTATTATTCTTCTTGAAGTCGACTAGAAGGAGAGGTCTTGTGCTTGTCTTAGAGGGCTTCATACTTATTTAATGACTCATACAAAATGTAACATGCCCAAGAAGGGTTCTTAATACATATTACTAGAAATTATACTTCTTGTTATCCATAATGTCACATTTTGATGTATTCTTTAAGCACAACATGTACTTCCCATCAACACTTCAAAAATTAGTTGTTGATCTTGCCACAACATGAGAGATACTGCGTGGCAAAAAAATAAAAAAAGAGAGATACCGCGTGCCTTAACCTCCTTTACAAATGTGACATAAGACTTTACTATATTATGATCCATGACACTATTATTTAATATTAACACCCAATAAATACAATGATATAAGCATTACATTATGTTAATTCTATCACCCTCCTAAATTAGGGATCAATATGACAGTTAGAAATGACTTATGCAGAGGGCATATTCCACCCACCAAGTTTTTGACCCTACAATAGTGTAATGTTCCCAACTGCTTAAGAGGCGTACGGGGGAGTTCCGCTAGCCTAATAAAGTTCTCGTAGGCTAAGGTGGGAAAAATTAACCATGGGAACATGATTTGCTTAGGAGAAAACATTACAAAAGGTACAGTGGTGAAAAGGGGAACATGTCCTAGGCTAATGAAAAGTCACTTTTAATTTATAAAGTGAAAAATATAAAGTGACTTTAATAAAGTAAAAAGGGTAAAAGTGTAGCAAAAGGGGCAAATGAGATATAAAGAAGGGAAAATAAGGAGTCTCTCCTCATTCTAGGTTTTTGCCGTTTGAGACAAAAAGATTGGGGAGTTCTCGGAGAAGAGTCTAGGGTTTTGGAAACCCTACTTGTTGGTTGCTAGTTTTGATGTTGAGACCATATACCCTAGCTAGTTTGGAGAGCGGAATCACTCATATTTCACCATTGTGCTTCATTCGGGAAGAAGAATTGTAGAAGATGATGAAGATAATAGTGTTATTAGTTGATTTTATCTTCTAATATGGGTTTTCCTTCATCTCTTGGATAAGTTGTGCACACCCATTAAAAGATGAGATTCCAAGACTATTGTTGAAAAGAGGTCGAGTTTCTTCCTCATATTGTTGGTCAAGATCGCTATTATGGGGGCTGAATTCGTGGTGAAGAGGAGGGACAAGTTTTGTGGTCCCTGTGGGTTCAGTCTCATCTCATAGCACGAGTTCTCCCTTTTCATAGAGGGAGAGCTACCTTCATTCTATCGTGGGTCGAAGTTATACTCTAGCTGGTGCGTTTCCAAGCTACCTATGGGTCGAGTTCTACTCGTAGTCACTAGGTTGAAGTGTTGTTGAAAAGGGGGTGTATCATTTGTGTATTTACTGGAAGTTTGAACTAAGTTTTGTTGTTGGGAAGAGGTTGTGGTTCCATTTACATCTGGCTAAGAGGCAGCATTTAAGAGGGAGCAAGTAATCTATTCATGAGGAAAGTTAAGATTGTTGAAGGTGACCACGAGTTTCACCATTTGCTAGATAGAGGATTGTTATATTTGTGTCACCAATTTATGAGTGTATCTATGAACTTGGAAGTGGCATATGTATGTTCTTATAACTTCTCAAAGCTATATTATATAGTTGATGTAAATCTGACATGTGAGAAACACCTACATCCATACATTCTTCTCAACTCATTTGTATTTCCTGTCTCATTCATATATTATGAGTGGTATGCATGCCCCTATTTTTAATGTGAAGTGAATATCAGTTGAATTGAAGCATTATAATCATGTGAGTTTGGCGTTATCCATGTTATTTGAAGTTTCATTTTGGTATATATGATCATTGTACATGTTCATTTGGAAACAAACTTCGAAAAGTCACCTACAACACTTTCTATGCAAACTATTTGTTAAAATCCAACAGTGAACCAAACCATATAAACTCAGAATTTTCATGGGTTTTCCAAGATATTCTAGGAAGGGTATCTTACAGTGGTATGAGAGTGTGGTCTTGGAGAGCTGTGAGACATAAGGGGCAGTATATAACCACAGTTGATGAGTTTTGAAGATCACCCATACGTCACTTACAAAAGACATTACAAGGTCAAGGAGCCTACTCCAATTTCTAAGGAAGAGGAAACTCTTAAAGCACAAGTAGAGGCAAAAGAACCATTTGAGAAGGGTAAGACAGTCATGGAGACAAGGAGAATCAAGAGCTCAACAGCTTGCTTAGGAAGAGGGAACAACATAATAATGATCCCAATAATGGCAAGGGGTCTAATTATGGAGAACTAGCCATGCACGCACAACCATACACAACCACCCCCACATATATAACAGGTCATCTAGACCCACCATGCCACAATTTCTCAATGAGATAGCAATGGAACAAGTGTAGTAGAATGGAAAAGAAATTCCCTTTGGGGATTATCTGGTGAAGTATAGGAGGTTGGAGCAAGACTTCCAAGCTACCATGAGCTTCACAGATTTATGCAACCTTCAGATGAAGAACAACCCAACCCTAAAGGTGTGCAAAAGACAATGAGGCAGAACAATGAGCTCCAAAAGACATTGGGGAAAGTGTTGATTCTGTGTTTTTAAGGGTCATTAAAATGCTCAGCTAGATCATGGGTCCAAAAGTTGGACACCTATTTTCATCTACATTAGATGACCGAGGTTGATGCCCTTGAGTTGGATACACTACAATTGGATGGGGAAGCCCATGAGTGGTGATATCATGGGTTAGTGACCATGGGTCATGACAGCATCACCTCATACCCCGAGTTCACCGGAGAATCATAAAGCGCTTTAACTGAAAGGATTCGCAGATTCATTTCAGAAAGTTAGCTCAACTCATGCAAATACGCAATCTAGAGGCATACATCTCAAAGTTTCAGTGAATGGCAGTTATGGTCACAGACATATCTGAGGCACAATTGGTGATGTTATTTGTGGAGGGCAGGGTTGCAGGGGAGCAGCTCCCCCGCTCGCCCACCCTCAAACCTGCCCCTAGAGCATGGTCCCTTCGGGAGCGACCCTGGGAGCGAAATTTTCGCTCCCTAGCCCTTTTTGCAAAAAAAAATTGCAGTAACATTCCAAATGCAATTTTTTTCAAACAAATAATTTTTGCATGGGGCAACTTAATGGTCAAGCCTATGGCCCTAGTATTGATATGTGATTCATGGTAATGTTAAATTCTTAAAGTAAAAGTGGCATTCTCCTTAATCTTCATTTTCATCATTTTACTTAAGTTTGTAACATTACCACGAAATGACTCAGAATGTTTGAGAGTAGTTTTGACCTCGTTGGATTTCATATGAAGAAAGTAGGATTTCAGATCTTATTCAAAATCCAATAGACTTATCAGTTTTTCAGAATTTCAGGATTGGGTGGATTGCAATGTTAGCTTTGGATTTTGTCATGTATTAGGGTATGGAACTCGTATTTAATCAAGAGCACCAATCCCTCTAAGTACCTTGATGTTAGTGACATTGGTTGTCGAACTCCTTTATCATGACCTACTAAAAATGTACCCATCACTCAAACAAAATCTTGACTTGACATGCTATCTTTTTTCTATCTTAGGTTAATGCTTAGAGGGTGATATTAATGACAAAAAACCTGATTTTCCAAAAAGAGTCAAAAATTAGACATTTCTCGTGGCAGCAAGAGGCCCAAGCATTAGCAATAGATAATAGATTTACTTGTCTTTTCTAGCTTCTAGTAGTTTTTATAACTGTTGACTCTTTCATATTTATTATGATGTTTTTTGTAAACAATATATATAATATGACAATTTAAGTTTGAAGTTTGAAGTTGGCAATTATAACTCATTGGTAATGAATCATGAATATGATGCTTCGTGAAAGTTGAAAGTTGTTTCATTTCATTTCATGTTAGATATTCTTTGTTGTAATGATTACACTTAGCTTATGTTAAAATTGGCAACTAGGGCCAAATTCCACTTTGGTCTGCTCCTTTGAAGAAGATTATTGTGGCATTGAATTCCTCTTTTAGAGAGGTCCAAAATCGGCTTAAGATCACCAAATTTGGATAAGGAAAAATATTTATTTACTTAAAAGAAATTCTACAAGCCATGACCTTATTAAGGCGGGAAAAATTCAAATTTGAAATTCAAATTTGCCTCCAAAATGTTATGGTCGGCTTCACCTCCATAAGGACAAATTGTTATATATATAGGTGTCCTCCATTCTCATTAGACATATCTTAGAGACATCAAAAGGATTCTGAGCTAGCCGAGTTCTTGAAGGAGGACACAATGCTTCTTCTTTTAGGTCTCTCTTCTCAGGTAGGGTCGGGAATTTCAAGAAGGGCAGCTGCAGACTTTGAAGGAATTTTTGGAATGTTTGTGTGGGTTAAATTTGTCCTTGCAAAATCAAATTATAGAGAAGAAAGGTTGGTCGTATTCATGTACTACTCCTGGATTAGTTTGTGGACGTTTTGAGACTACTCATCAAATCTACCCCTCTAGGGTAGCCGCAGGTCTGCATCATCATAGTCAAGGGGACCGAGACTACTATCATGGGTACAGATCAGCCCTAACGGTCAGCGATGGTCTTCTTCATGCATGTTAGTGGAGGCCACAGTAGAAAAGAGGGTCTTTGGATCAAAAGAATGAAATTAGAGTGGATAGTAAGTAGCCCTAACTAGATTACAATTGACTAAATATTGGTCTTACAGTATGAGCCCTACACTTGTTTAAGATATTGAATCTTCAAATTGTCAAAGTCATTTTGACTTTGGATTATTATACTCTCTCTCTTTGTTGAACATTCGATATTAATAATAAGAAGAATTGATATAGGGTTGTCCCCATCTTGGGGTTTTTTCATGGCTTGAGCCATATCCTTGTGTACTCTTGTCTTGGCTTGTCTTCTGCATCTACCTCTTATGTTCTTCCTTCAGTCACTGTCAGTTTGATAATGTTTCATGAGATTGCTAATGGAAATAAAATTGACTAACAAATGACCTTATATGAAATTTTGAAGTGACTATCCTAAGCTAAGAACACGTTATCTAAATTAACATGGTATCAGAGCTCAGGTGAGGGCAAGCCCAAGTTGGAGTAAAAGATAGTGCGGCAAGGACATAATTTGAGAACCTTGAATGGAAGACGTTTTTTGAGAGTATGCCCAAGCTGGAGTAAAAGAGAGAGCGACAACAATCTAATTTGAGAACCTTGAATGGAAGACGTTTTCTGAGAGTATTTCTTCAAGCTATGAGACAACAAAATGTTGACCTAAGTGCACCTTCTACGGCCTTGTAGAGTGGATTCATAGGCAGAGTTTTGAGACAATTTTGGGAATTCACACATTGATGATTGGGTTTGGATTTGTGATAGCATTTTGGACTCCTTTTTTTAGCACGTCTGAGATTGATACATTGATTAGCTATGCTCTCAGACCTATCTCAGTGACTGAAGGCACATATCCATGCACATCTAGCTCCAATAATCAAACAAAAATTTGGGTGAAGATGGTTGACTGATCTGTGGCTGAAGCAAGCTTTTGAAGCTTATTTCTTAAGACCAATCCAAGAATTGAAGCCTAAACTGTGATGCCCTAACCAAACTCCCACCAAACAGGGCACAAACAATGGTAACGTTTTGAATGTTCTTAAGGACATTTGGAAGGCAGATCTGTGAGACTTCTTGGCATGATTTTGAGGTTAAATACCTAGCATAATTTTCAGGATAAGTCCTTTGTTGAGCTCTTATCAAAAGCATGGTATATTGGAAGGTTGTTGCAAACAAATACCACAGATCTGAGCTCTTCTTTTGACTTACAAATCTGAAGCGGTTTCTGTGACAAAACTTGGACTATCTAACCAAAGCTCTGAGTGAATTTTGTGTGCACAGTTCAAGCTTATTCTAAGTCAAACATTTGCGGTAGTCTTGATCTACTAACTATTCTTTGTTTGACATTTTCATGGCATTTGTTCATATTTTTTTAAGCATATTTTGCAAACTAATTCAAGCCCAAAGTCATTTCTGAAGTGAAGCCATGAAGAATGTCTATGCAAGCTGAAGTTTCGGCCTCTTATTTCATGATGATTAAGCTCTACAATCTGGCACCTATTTGCATCCTTTCTTGAGGCTTCCTATATAAAATTTGCTCTGCAAAACTACATATTCTAGAGGTATGCTATCTGATATTAATGATTGTATTTGAAGGACTGATAAAGGTCATGAACCTATAACTTTAAGATCTCCTGGAGTTGATCTAATGATGAATTTGTAGGTTTTAACCCCGTACAGAAATTACCTGCATACGAATTCTAAAAACAGAAAATAAACAAAGGTGAGAGCATAAAACATAAAATAGATATACACAGAGATTTTCCCCTGGATCCCAAAACCGAGACTACCAAAATGATTTTTCATTATATTCCTTTCAATGTTACAATATATATATATATATATATATATATGTCGAAGCATCCATAAACCCCAATCCATTAACCTTGGATTAGAACATAACCGTAGTTCCCTTGACGGGATCTACAAAATACCATGGACAAAAAACCCTCATGCCTAAAACCCTGTGCGAAATCCATGCACAAAACCATAGGTAGGTCGGCCCACCTAATATAGGGTACAAAAAAATTCTCCCAACCCAAAGAATATAACACAACCCAACATTCTCCCACTTGTTGTTTTCTTTCCACAAAAGAGCTTAGTCATTGATCCAACCCTGCAATGCTCGTGGTTTCTCTACACCAAGAGAACTTCTTAGTGCTCACAAACTTTGTCAATGCATCTGCGGTATTCTTCAGAGTGCCCACCTTTACCAACAACACCTTTTTGTCCTCAACCATATCCCTCACAAAGTGATACTGAACATCAATGTGCTTTGTCTTTTAATGATAAGCAGGGTTCTTGATCCAAAATTGGATCCTAAATAAACCTCTAAGTCTAAAAGACTTTATATAAGAGATGAAAGGTGCCAAATGGCACACAACCTTTGTAAATCAGAGGAAAATGAAAGTCGCAGGCTGCTCTCAGAAATAGTCTCATTGCAGGGATCCCTCTATTCTGAATCCAACGCAACTTGAATGGGCGAAAACGAATTTCAGATGGGAAAGCTATCATAAAATGAAGTTGCCCTTTTTCAAAGGAAAAAGAGGCAAAATCCCTTGCTAAATGGGTCTAAAAACCCTCTAAGTCTTCCAAAGCTCCCTAAAGGGCAAAACCACCGAAGGAGGAGAAGTCTTGGACTTATCGCATTACACTATCGGGCCTTAAAAACATGGAGAAAACTCTGAAAACAAGGCAATTGGAGGCTTTAACAATGGTTGCACAAGGGCCGTCGGATCTGGCCGATCAACGGTCCATATCTGATCGGCATATCGCATCAACGATGATTGGCGGGTCTGATCGGAGACATATAGTGCGATGGGCCGATGCGATACCGCGGTCGCCGATATCGACGGATCGCAATCGGCGAACACAATGCAGAGGGGCTTACACATACATACACGCGATGCGATGGTGCGAAATCGGCAGATCACAATCGCAGCTATACCATGAGCGGGGCTGGTATGTTATAAGTCATATGCCCGATGCGACTAGCCGGACCCAACGGCAATATAAATCGGATTCAATATATTTGAAATCCGTTAAATGCCATTTCTCAATGTATTTGCGCATATTTCGTTATTTAACGAAACACAAAGGGACCAAGCCACTGCGATATGCGATAGCAACCCACAGGCAGACCCGATAACGTTATAAAGCGGATTTATAGCCCGTTTACAACTCACTATGGTCCCTTTTCTCTAATGTGGGTCAACCACTTACAATTATTAACGCGAGCTTTATTGACTCTCTAACTAACTATGACTCCACCCATTGGACTTATTACATAAATAAAGGGGTTAGGGTTGGACCCTAACATGCCCTCCGCCATCAAAAGCAACCTTGTCTTCAAGGCTAAAGTTGCGAAAACTACTGAAGAATAGTAGATGGTTCCCAAATCGCATCTTCTGGAGAGGTGTCTTTCCACTTGATGAGGACTTCCTTGATCGTGTGGTCGCAGAGATGTCTTTCAAGAGTATCGAGGGCTTGTTTTGGTCAGAACCAAAGTGAGACTTCCTCATCCAATTCGGGTAGACTTGTTTGAACTCTGCAATTGTTCCCCGCCACTTTTTTGAGGCATGATACATGGAAGACCTGATGGATTTTGAAGTAGGTGGCAAGGCCAGTTTGTAGGCGACTACTCCTATGCGCTGAAGTATCTAATAAGGCCCATAGAATTTTGGAGCAAGTGTCTGGCAACCCTTTTCTTTGAGAGATGTTTGCTTATATGGTTGGAGTCGGAGGAATACCTGATCCCCTTCTTGAAATGAGCGCTCGGAACAATGTTGGTCACCCTGTTGCTTCATTTGGTTCTGAGCTTGATATAGATTATCTTTGAGATGAGCAATCATGGCGACACAGTTCTGTAGGAGTTGATCAACTGCCTGTACTTTAGAACATCCAAGGATATAAGAAACAGGTGAAGGTGGGAGTTGGCCATACAGTGTCATATGGAGTCATCTTGGTGGATTCATGATAGTTAGTGTTATATCACCATTCAACTAAAGGTAGCCACTGTACCCATTGAGTTTGCTTGTCTAAAGTGAAGCACCTCAGATAGGTCTCCAAACATTTGTTGACTACTTTTGTTTGACCATCGATTTGGGGATGATAGGCAATACTTAGTTGGAGTTACGTGCCCTGTAGCTTGAAAAGTTCTTGCCAAAATTTGTTGGTGAAAGTGGGGTCGCGATCAAACACAATGGAAGTTCGCATGCCATGCAGTTTGAAGATCTAGTCCAAGAAAACTTGAGCCGCCAAAGTGGGGGTAAATGGGTGTGATAGAGCACAAAAATGAGCATATTTAGAAAGTATATCAACAACCACCATGATGACTAATTTGTTGTCAGCCTTTGGGAGACCAATGATGAAAAACATGGAAACATTCGTCCAGACAAAAGTAGGTAGAGGCAATGGTTGTAAGGTTCCCAGTAACTTGATTGTTTCCCCTTTGTTGCGTTGGCACACATCACATTCAACTACAAAAGTATGAATGTTGTTTTTCATGCCAGTCCAAAAGAAAGAACGACGTGCGCAAGCATAAGTCTTTTGAAAGCCTGAATGTCCTGCAATTGGAGATGAGTGTAGCTCGTCCAAGATGCAGGTTTTGAGGGTGGAGGCCAAGGATATCACTACTCGGTCCTTGTAGCAAAGAGTCTCATCCTTCCAAGAGTAGTCTACTAAGGAATTAGGATCTTCTCTTAAGTTATTAATGAGTTGGGAAAGAGAGGGCTAGGAGAACCATTCCTTGTGGTCCTCTTCACTCCAATCTGGTTTGGGTACAGAGATTGATAGAAGGGTGTTCTCATTCTCAAATTGGCATGATAAAGCATCAACCACTACATTGTCACGCCCTTTCTTGTAAATTATCTCATAGTCATATCCCAGCGTTTTGGCAAGCCATTTATTTTTCTATGGCAATGATAGACGTTGCTCTAAAAAATATTTTAGGTTGTGATGATCCGTGCAGATTTGGAAACGTTGCCCTAATAAGTATGGCCGCCAGGTGTCTACTACATGTAAGATGGCCATCATTTCTTTCTCATACGTAGATTGACCCAAATGTTTGTCACTAAGTTGTTGACTGGTGACTGGTGAAAGCCAATGGTCTACCTTCCTGCATTAATACAACCCGAATACCTGTACCTAAAATATCACATTCAATCACAAAAGATTTGGTGAAGTCGAGTAGGGCCAATACAGGAGTGGAGCACATGGCCTGTTTGAGAACCAAGAAGGCCTGCTGAGCTACATCAGTCCAAAGAAATGACTTTTTCTCGAGAATATTAGTGAGGGGTCTAGCGATGCGTCTATAATTGTGGACAAATTTGCGATAGTAGCCAGTGAGACCCAAGAATCCCCTCAAACTCTTCAAGGTTTTTGGTTGGGGGCCAATCTTGCATTGCCTTAATCTTTTTGGGATCAACCCTCACCCCTTCACGACCCACAATGTGTCCCAAATACTCGACTTCTTCCACACCAAAAGAGCACTTGGATTATTTGACAAATAATTTGTGATCTCAGAGCAGTTGCAATATTTGGTCTACATATTTGGTATACAGCTTGAGTGGGCCTAATGGTTAAGAGCATGTGTTTCCTCCTAAGAGGTCACAGGTTCAAAACCAGAGGGGGGTAGAGTATGTGTGCCTTCGTAGACTTAGCAGTCAAATCGCTACGCGGAGGTGGGTCCCTTGTCCCACAAACAAGGGGGTCTCATACACCAATTTGGTGTCTGGCTTGGCTGTGACCTTAAAAATAGATATTCTTATTATTATTATTATTGTCCCAGGGTATGTTGTAGATGAGAATGTCATCGAAAAAGACCAAGACAAATTTTCGAAGATATGGTTTCAGAAGGTGGTTCATGAGGCTTTGAAAAGTAGATGGAGCATTACAGAGACCAAATGGCATGACCAGGAATTCATAATGGCCTTCATGAGTTTGGAAGGCAGCCGTGGGAATGTCTACTTTCTTCATGCGTATTTGGTGATAGCTCGAGCAAAGATCTAGCTTGGTAAAGAATTTAGCACCATGCAGTTTATCAAGCAGATCATCAACAACTGGAATAGGAAATTTGTCCTTGATAGTGAGGTTGTTAAGGGCCCGAAAGTCTAAACACATGCGCCATTCTCCATCTTTCTTTAGAACCATGACCACTGGAGATGAATAAGGGCTGATGCTGGGACAGATAACACCGACTTCGAGGAGTTCCTTAATGATTTTTTCAATTTCATTCTTTTGGGCAAAAGGATATCGATATGGGCAGACATTAGGCGGTTGGGCACCCGGGACCAAAGGGATGTCATGATCATGTTCACCCCTAGAGGGTGGAAGCTCTTTAGGTTTGTCAATTACCTGCTGGTGGCGATCTAACACCTATTGCATCTCACGATGAATATGAGTAGTGGATTCAATGGCCTGGATGGCATTAAATTGGACGACTACTCCATGATGGCCCTTTTTTAAAAGTTTCTCCATTCGATGCGTGTCTAGAGTCCCCTTAATGTATGAACATAGTCGTTCTACTTAAAGCTCATAGATAACTCCTGGAATCCATTGTGATAGGGCCCAGTGTGCGAAGCCATTCAGCACCACGGACAATGTGGTAACCACCCATTTCAATAGCGAACATGTGGGTCTTTAGGTGGTAGTCTCCCATCTGAAGCTTAATATTTTCACAGAGGCCTTCACATTTCATGGTCCCTGCATCGCGATAAGGATTTGGAAATTAGATACCGCCCGTACAAAGAAATGAACAGCTTTTACAACTCTCTTATGGATAAAGTTATGATTGTTGTCGTTATCAATCAATACCATCATTGGCCGATGTTTAATAAAGCCTTGGATTTTGAGAGGTGAGGCGAAGAAATGCCAGCCAAGGCATGTAGTGATATAACTGGCTCATCGGGCATAGCTGTGAGATCATTGTTGGTTTGGGTTTCCCCCGCTTCTTCATTGGGCATCTCAAGGGATGGAGCTTCATCTGCTAAGCTGTTATCAGTAGCATCAATTTGAAAGAATTTTGGTTCCTTGCATTTATGTCCAAGGGGAGTACTTGTCATCACAGTAATAGCATACTCCTTATTTCCTTCTTTCGGCCATTTCCACTAGTGACACCTTTTGAACCTTAAGTGTTTGGGTGGGGCCCTGAGACTGGGTGGGACGTGCCTTGGCAAAGAAATTTGGACAATTGGACTAGGCATTTAAGGCGATTTCCACATCTAAGGCCTGGCGGCATGCATCCAACCAAGTCGTTCGGTGGTGCATTCGAACATGGGCTTGGATGGCTTCGTTTAGGCCACTGATGAAACATTCCAAGTAGAAGTCATCTCCTAGACCGTCAGTTCTGATGGCCAATTGCTCAAAGGCTGCAATGTAGTCCTTTACTGGACATGTTTGTCGGAGCTTAGTGAGACAGCCCAAAAAATTAGATTCTCGATCAAAGCGATCATATATGGCTTTTGAGAACATGTTCCAAGTTGCTCTCCCTGGATAACATTTTTTATGCCACTACCATCTCTCTTGGTCCAAGTAAAGGCCTCACACATGTAGTTTAGTTCCATCTTCGCAGATATCATTAAGGGAGAAATATTGTTCCATTTGTGCTACCCATACTGCAGGGTTAGAGCCATTAAATTTGTAAATGTCCAACTTGGGTGTCTGGTAGTTGAGAATGCACGTGATGGTTGGATTCTCCTTCTATTTGTGCATCAACACTAGGCTCCTCCCTATGAGACTTTGTTATAAGGGCTACTAGTTGTGAGATTTGTTTGGTAATATTGTCCTCAAATGCGTCGAATCTTTTCTCAAGGTGGTCGACCCTCTCAACTGCCTTTTTTGCATCCATAACATGAGATCTAGTACCTAGCATACACCAACCCTAGTCAAATTTTTTGAGCTTACTTAAGAGTAGTCTGCTTAGAAAGAGGGCAAGCTCGGGAGTCTAATGGTGTGGGTCACTTGAAGCCGCGTCAGAAAGAGAAAATATAAACAGGAAACAAAAAAAACAAAAGAGTAACAACAAAAGAATCAAAAAAAAAAATTTGGGACCGCCGAAAAATTGGGGGCTTACAAGTGAATGGTACCACTGCAACCAATTCGTCATCCTGAATCTTATGGGCTATGTCTCTTGCAAGTGTCCCAGGATGGTCTCAAACTTTTTTTTTACTCCCCATTCATCAATACTGCAATGGCCAAATTTCAGAAAGCTTGATACCACCCAATGTCCTACGAAAATCGGGCCTAGATTATAGGAACAGAAACCCCAAGGTCTTGGTACTGCAAAATGTGTTGTGACAATCTGATCTGGGCTATGGCGGCCAAAACCCTCACTGCACAAAAAGTCTGATTTGCATTGTGAAAACCCCAACTACTGAATCTGGGTTGTGCAGCGGCGGCAAAACCCCAACTGTTGGATTTGATCTGGAAGACAAGGTAGAGGGCGATCTTCAGATAGTAGAGGAAACTATGGTCACAAAGGAGTGTTAGGCGCTACAAATCACAATATACCCAAGGGTCCAACAATAGTACTTGGCCCAATCTTTCAGGGCACTAACTAAGGAGGATCGACGGTACCCTTAGTCGTACTATCCGACTACCCTATTGTACGTGCGAGTAATCTCCCTGAGTGTTGTTCTCAGTGTACTGTAGCAGCAAGACACTCGACAGCTTATCTAAGGTTGTGTTTCAGGTGATCCTAGGGGGCTTCCAATATAGCCAAGGGTACGTGGAAGTGCAGCCTATGTAGGGTTTTTTCTAATGTGCTACTACTCAAAGGGGTACCCACAGGGGTTACAAGGGACTCCCACAAGTGTGACCACCTCTTGTAGTTCCTGCGTGCATGCCTCTCCAAATCTGTAGGTTTATGTGCTCAATGACAAATCTTGTGGTTTAAAGATGTTGAAACACGTCTCTAGCCTTAAAAAAAAAATTGCGAAAATTGGAGATACCGTTGGCCCTAGAAAGTGCTCTGATACCACTTGTTATACACTCTTGACCTGCGAGAAATTCAGAATACCAAAAATACGAAGAAATATGCCCGAAACACAAAACTATCACATGAAATGAGAAAAACTACAAAGTATTTTATTATTCAGAAGGCCTCTTCAAGGGGTCAAACTCCAACAGAACGGAGCTCAATCACAATAACACTCCATGATCTTTTCCTTACTAACTAAAACTATTGATAGCTAAATGACATCCAAAACCCTAAACTACTAGTGGTCCCTTGCATAACATAGGTTAACCACTTTATTTATTGACTATGGCTCGTTTATAACTAATTGTGGTCCCTTTGTTCTAATGCAGGTCAACCACTTACAATTATTAATGCGGGCTTTATTGACTCTCTAACTAATTATGACTTTGACTCAGCCCATTGGGCTTATTACATAAATAAAGGGGTTAGGGTTGGACCGTAACAGCAAAGTTGTTTTTACGAGAGGTCTTCCAATTGCATGGGTTGTCAAAGACCATCGTGAGCGATAGGGACAGTAGATTTATGGGGGGCTTCTGGCAGGATTTATTTAGAGTTGTGGGTACGAAGTTAACACCAAGCACTAGTTACCACCCATAGACTTAAGGACAAACCGAAATAGTCAACAAATGGTTGGAAGGTTATCTCAAAAACTATGTATCTAGCCAACAAAAAGCATGGGTAAAGTGGTTGCATTTGGGAGAGCATTGTTTTTTTTTTTAACCACATGGTGAATCGGTAACTGCCAGTCCTAATCTAAGGGAGACCCAGGATCAATCCTCGTAGTTGCCACTATAACTCCAAGAGTACATCCAACTACCTGCAAGTTGATATACTAAGATCCTATGGTTTTAGCAAAGCGAGACCCTTGTGCTGCCAAGGTGGGGGTGGGGAATCTGCTTCTCGAGCCGCCACCACAGCAGGTCAATGTACTCAATCAGATTTGAACTGCGGTCTCATGGGCTTCGCCCAAGTAGACTTACCATCAAACCACACATCACTGTACATCTGGGAGAGCATTGTTATAACACCACTTTCCACATGTCAATTGGAATGACGCCCTTCAAATCATTGTATCGATATGATGCCCCAACATTTGCAGATCGGGTATTTGGTGATAGTCGAGGCCCCTTAGCTAAAGATTGGGTTCAGGAGAGCCAGGATATATTCTACAGGTCCTCAAAGACAACAACTTGTAGATGGCTCAAATTCAACAAGAAGTCTACGCAGACAGGCACAGAATAGAGCGTAGTTTCGAAGTGGGGGACATGCTATACCTTCATCTACAGCCCTACAGATAGTGACTACTCAAAATGAAGGGGCCAGAAAAACTAAAACCCGGATTATATGGGCCTTACAAAATTGTGAGGTGAGTTGGGGAGGTGACCTACGTGCTATAACTTTCGAACGAATGCAAAATTCACAACCTCTTCCATGTTGCTTGCTCAAAAGTGTTGTGCGGCAACATGTAGTCACTTCCACTAAGCTTCCACCCTTAGATGAAGAAGGGGAGCTAATTTTGGTTTCGAAAGAAATTATGGAGACAAGGGAGCGGATGTTGAGGAGTCGGACCATGGAGTACCTAGTAAAGTGGAAAGACCTATCGGACGAGGTTTCCACATGGAAGGGTGAGCAAGTGCCTAAACATCGAGAGCTAAAGTTGCTTGAGGGCAAGAAATCTTGGGCGGGGAAGACTATAATGTTCCCAACTGCTTAGGAGGCATAAAGAGGAGTTTCGCTATCCTAATAAAGTTCCTATAAGCTAAGGCAAGAAAAATTAACCAAGGAAACATGATTCGCCTAGGAGAAAAAATTACAAAAGCTAAGGTGGTGGAAAGGGGAACATGTCCTAGGCTAAGGAAAAGTCACTTTTAATTTATATAGTGAAAAAAACTACTAAAATGACTTTAATAAAGTAAAAAGGGTAAAAGGGTCGCAAAAGTGGCGAATGAATTATAAAAAATGGAAAATAGTGAATCTCTCCTCATTCTAGCCTTTTTCCATTTGAGAAAAAGAAATCTTGGAGAGCTCTTGGAAAATAGTATAGGGTTTTGTAAACCTTACTTGTTGGTTGCTAGTTTCGGTGTTGAGACCATACACCCTAGCTAGTTTGGAGTGCAAAATCACTCAAATTTCACCATTGTGCTTCACTAGAGAATAAGATTTGTAGAATATAATTGAGGTAACATTGTTACAGTTGATTTTATCTTCTAATATGGTTTTTTCTTCATCTCTTGGACAAGTTGTGCACACCAATTAAAGGACAAGATTCCAAGACTATTGTTGAAGAGGTCGAGTTCTTCCTCATCTTCTTGGCCGAGTTCTCTATTACAGGGCTTCATTTTGCAGTGAAGTGAAGAGACGAGTTTTATGGTCCCTTCAGGTTGAGTCTCATCTTGTAGCACGAGTTCTCCCTTTGCATAGAGACCAAGCTACCTTCCTTCTGTTGTGGGTCAAAATTATACTCTAGTTGGGTGTGTCTCCAAGCTACCTACGGGTCGAGTTCTACTCCTAGTCACTGGGTCGAAGTGTTGTTGAAAAGGTGGTGTATCATTTGTGTATTACTGGAAGTATGAATTGAGTTTTGTTGTTGGGAAGAGGCTATGGTTTCATTTACATATGGCTAAGAGGCAACCTTGAAGAGGCACCCAATAATTTGTTCATGAGGATGACTTGAGCTTGCTAAATGTGACCACGAGTTTCACCATTTGTTGGACAGACGACTGTTGCATTTGTGTCACCAATTTCTAGATGTATCTATGAGCCTAGAAGTGGCATATGTATGTTTTTACAATTGCTCGAAGCTATATTATATTGTTGATATAAATTTGAAGTGTGGCAAACACCTACAGCCATACGTTCTGTAGAAATTTCGTAGAATTTTTCTACAAATCAGCTAGCTCTGATACCATGTAGAAATTCCTACCTATAGATCACCTGGTAATGCAATGTACTAAAGCAAAACACTTTATCTACTTCTACTAATAATTTAGCGGAAGCTTAATCAACCATGAGCAACATCAATAAGAACACATATAACTAATAAGAAGAAATCAATCACACATAACACAGAATATATCACTGGGGAAAGCACCAGCATAAAACCCCAACATTGTATTATAAATCAAGTGGAAATCCCCTTCAACATACAAACAGAATCAGCTCAATAGCTATCCTGCTCTCTCTGTAATCAAAAGATCCTGATGATCTTCAATCAGAAGATGAAAATCATGGACTACCTAGGCCTCAATATATAGGCCACAAGTCCTCCAATCTCCTATAATAGATCCTTCTCCATGCAAGGAATACTTA
>APFE030703259.1:20284-41517 GCA_000404065.3 Pinus taeda | reverse complement strand
AAAAAAAAAACTGAAAAACAATGAAAGGAAATCTGCTTCATCTATTACAAAATATGGGTCTTCAAGTCTTCAACGTTCGATGGCACAAATCTTACTATGTGAATAAATGTTCTGGTATCGAACATAACAAGAAATTGTTAACTTAGTGGCCATTAATGAATGCCACTAGCCAACACGAGAGCTCCCACCATTGATTCCAATGGGAGTCAAGATGCCTAACACATCTTTGTAGGTACGAATAAATTTGTTGTGGTCAAGTCACATACAAGATCCAATGAACAAGGAATATTAATGTACTTCCATTGTTCATTTGCAAGAGTACTTGCCTTTAAGGCATGCAAGTCTCTAGGTGTTTTTTAAAGATTATTAGACTCTAGGAATTTGACTCAATGATATGTAGAAGCAGGGTTTTATTGGTGGAAAATGAAAAATAGTAGGAAAAAGGAAATGGAAATGGAAAGTGGTGTAAACTTCTTTGCTTTTATTGGTGGGTTAGGAATGGATGAAAGGAAATGCATGGTGAATGAACAAGAACTCTTTCTATGAAAAATGGATATGGAAATGGCATGCTTTATGGCTTTACAATTTGTGGAATTCAAAATCTTTTTCAAAAAAGGAGGTGGAAAGTAGTGGTTGTGGACATGGATTTGTCTTTAGAATTTTTTCATGAATTTAGTCTTTGGAAGACCAATTGTCGTCACAATGTAATCTCCTTAATTATCTCTTGATTATCTTGTATCATGTAAAAAAACATGGCAGAAAGAAAACATAAGTGTGTTCAAGAAGAAATGGCCATTTCCTTCATGATTCTTACGCAAAAATTTCGTAACAAACAAAACAGATTTAAGAAAAATCAAAATGTTGAAATTAACTCAATTCATGATATTAGTATCAATACATTCTTAAAAATAACGATAAAAATAAATACTCCTTGTTTGTGTCAGATAACTCATGAAATGTGCTCGGCAAAAAGATTGGCATTAGAAAGACCTGTTGTGTTCTGCATATTAGTATGTCACATAAAAGCATTCAACAGAAAGATGTTATGAGTTTAATGCCAACTTGAAGTTATCGAAACAAAATAATCATCATCTATAGAATCCTCCAAATGTTCGATAAATCGAACCTCGAAATTTGTTTCCAAGTGTTCCATTATTTATTTTCAAATGTGTGTGAATTTTGTGGAAATTTTTTTTAATTCTGCACCTGTACCAACTCATGCAGTTTCAACCAACTCATGTAATTCTCATGATTCTCTCAATTTTCATATCATCAAAGTTTTGTTTTATGCCAATATCCTTCACATGCCAATATTCACCCTTTAAATCCTTCAAAACAATAACTGTCACAAAACACATAACAAATTTTTTATTTTTATTATATATTTAAAAAAGATGATAACAAACATAACATAACAATAACAATCATATCTAATAATATATTAATGCAATCATATATTATAACATAACAAACATAATAACAAATTACAATTATATTAATATGTTAATATAATTATAATATTATAACATTATAATAACAAATTAAAACTAAAAATGGAAAACAAACCCAAAGAAATGGAAAACAAAACGTAAAACATGTGAGGATTTTCCCTCATGCAACTGCTTGCTATGAGAGGAGTTTTCATCACTTCCGTCAATACTAAGTGGATCAATAATCGCATGGTTGAAGCTTTCGCAAGAAATACCAACTACAATATCAAACAGAAATTCTCCGTCAGATACGTTTACTGGAGTGTTTATATCTTTCGTTTCATAGTAACCCGACTGCAATTTATTAGCATTAACCCTAGATCTGTGCTTCATATCTCGTTTGGATGTGTTGGACTGCTCGTTTCATGTGGTCGGCCGTGGTGATATTTGGAAGGAGCATTAAATCTCTATGGACGAGATCTATTCTCAATCCATTCAATTGTTGCATTGAATAAAAATTTCCTATATACCATCTTGGTGTGTTGGACTGGGAAAAGCCTCCCTTCTCTACTGTCGTCTCCATTTCCATGTTAAAAATGGATTCCACTTCTTTCATCACTTTATGCATGGACGGTCGTTGGGATCCAAATTTCCTAACGCAGGTAAGAACCAAGCTGAAGGACCGCTCAAACACCACGAGAAGAGAGTCTCTTAATAAGGGATCCATTAATTTCTCTTTCACCGCCCTTGTTCCCTTGTTCTTCAATGTGTCGTCCATGCTCTGATCTAGTCTCTCAGCATACGGATCATAGGTTGGGCATTGTGTAATAAGCTATATTACACATGGATTTGCATCATTGTGCAGATAGGCCAATGTCCGAGCAGACTGTAAGGCTATACTAACTCTGCTTCTCTAGAGTAGTTAATGAGGCTGCCATTAAAGGCCAATGAAACCGTCAATGATGTTCCTTTATATTTTTCAATTAGAAATAGTCTGATTCACAAAATTCTTTATTGTCATATCACAGATCAGTTTTCTAGCGAGAGTATTTTTATTTGAAATAAATTGATAGATTTTCTGATCTTCCTGATCACACGAAGCGCGGGAAGAGAGCATATTAATCTTTTGATTTATTTTTATTTATGTAGGTTAGCGTGGATGGATAATAAACACAATCAATATTTGTGACAAAACCTCGCATTGTCTATACTCTTTCTGCAATGTCATGGGGGCGTTTAGACTCTCAGAAGACAAAGATTTCCGATAATCAAGCTCCTTGCTTACTCGTGATACAGAAACATGTAGAAATGCGATGATGAAGTAGCTCTTACTGTGCCACTGAATTTATTTATTTATTCATCATGATTTATTATTTTATTTTTTATTTTTTGAAAATAAGACTAAAAACTTCTAATGAGATTAAGACTAAAAACTTTTAATGAGATCTCATTTTATTTTCCTAATTTATTCTATCTAACTTGCTTGAAAGATTTTTAATTTCCTAGGTAAAAGAATTCTTCCAATGAAGCCATCTACGAACTAAAAATTCCAACATGCTCACATGAAGATTTAAAATTTTTACGTTATGTTTTACAAGTATGTGAGTAACCTGTCTTAGAGTTGGCTCAATATTATTGTCCTTGCTCTCCAAGAAGTACCTGTTCAACATTGTCAAATTCCTCATCCGTAGATGGATTAGTGAGAAATGGGGGGTTTAAAATAAAAATTGAATTTAAATTAACTATGTGCACAAATAAAAATAAAAAATGCTCCAAACTTTGAACTCGTTTATGAAGATCCTGCTATCACCAGGTTTCACAAGCTAGTCCATAAAACGAAATTGCAATAAAATTAACTTCCTACGTTTATCTCCAAATCATCCTCCCCGGCAACGGTGCCAAAATGTTTGGTCTAAAATGCGGATGCAAATTATAGTTTCATTTACTATCAATTTGGGTAAGTAACCTTTGAGGATCATCCAATATATATAGACTTAGAGATGAACTAAACTAACCTAGGTGAAGAAATGCCAAATCTCCCTTACAGTAGATCTTTCATTGGGATTTCCAACACCTATTTAGTCATTTAATTAAAATGAAATCTAAAGACATTGTGACAAGTGTAAGAAATATTAAAACTCCCTTACAGGAGTCTGTTCATTAATATTTCTAATCATCTTAATCAACAAACTGTTTAAGCTAATGAAATTAAAACACTTAAATCTAATTCTGATTGATTGCATGAAATATTAAAGCTCTCTTACAAGAGACTATTCAATTATATCTCAAGAATATGAATCAGTAATTTAATCTAATTAAATTCACAAACAAACATAAAATTAAAGTTTACCAAAACAAAACGAGCATGCAAGTGAGGCAACGGGTGCCCTCCATAGCTCCACAAGCACACCTAGAAAGAAGTCAAATGTAGAAGAAAATCCAATCCACTCTATTTATCATCAATTGAAAATTGCAATTACAACCTCCAAGTTCTATATTCCAAGAGGTCCTAAGATCTACATTACAATGATTCTAAAATATAAAATTACAAATGAAAGACTAGGTTTTTAAATTCTAAAAGTTAAGATTATAAAATGAAGATTACAAATGAAGGAGATAACACTCCTAGTTATACAAAAGCTATGACAACAAACTCATAAATGTAAATCCACTATTCCCTCCTTTGACCCACATATTTCTCAACCAATGGTGACACATAGCCCTATCCTCCATGATCTCCTCCATGAGGTCCATGATCTCCTCAAATTCGAATTTGAATATAGAGTGCCACATAAACATGCCTTTGAAGCTTCCTTTCTACCTACACATGTCGACAAACTCATTTTAATTGTTAGGTACAAGTATAAGAATATTATTTTCTAAAGTTGAACCATAAATCCACTTAAAAATGTTAATAATTAATAAACTTCGGAAAAGCATAGTTATAACCCAATGATGAGGTAAATGTAGTGATGTGTTGGTGGAATGGAGGTGACATGAAGGTAATATGGAAGTAATGTGAAGGTATTGGTGAATAATGGAGTGAGAATAGGGACTATTTTGAGGCCCAACATTCACCTTGTGTTTGTGACTGCCACATCCATGTGGACTAATCGATAGAATCTACACATGTCCCGTTGTGTTGTGTGTCTTTAGCAGAGTTGAGACTATTCCCTTTCAACCTGAGACCCACTTCCACCCTCTCCCTCTGCAGTGAAAGAATTATAACACAAGTGGCACTAAGCACTCACTAGGCAAGCGAACCTCGCTCTTCGAAGACAAAGAAAACCACTCTCACGTGCTAACAAGCAAGAGATATGGAAAATCTTTAAGATAATGGAAAGTGAGCCATCGTACCGAATGCAACTCCTACACCAAACAGTGTGAGGTCTAGTTGGGACTTCATACCAGGGAGATCCCCTAAATGTTGGCGAGTCCAACAACATCAACAGTTACATTTGCATAAGGAGCACCTCACTAGGCCCTGTTATCACTCCAAGAAACTCTCCTAGGTTGCAGCTCGAAGATGCCTGGTAACATATAATCTTCAATATTGTTCTCTGAACTAAATCAATGTTTGGATCAAGCCAGATAACCATTTCAACTATTTTTTTACTCAAGACATGCATGAACACCTTCAACTTACAAGGCTTTAGACCACTAATGTTCAATAATTTGTAGATTCAATGAATGGATGGAGAGTACTGACCATACTAGCAGATGCATACATAAACATAAATGTATGTCTAGCTACAAGCAGCAAAAGAGAATACTGACTATACCGGAAGATGCATATATGACCACATATGAATGGCTAGCTACAGGTAGTAAAGAAGCTTGCAACTCTAATTCATCAACACAGAGATAAGATGATAGTTATCTGGCATTAGACACAAAAGAAACATGATCAACCTATTCAAGTGCAAGCTTAGAACATAAGAGAAAATGAACATTTAACATATCATAGCAGAAGAATCTTGTATTTGCTAATGAATGAAGATGAGAAGCTTGAGCAGCAAAGTCTCATTAGTCTCCAAAAGTTGAACCAGTGTTAGCCTTGTGCGCAAACGGTCCAAAAATGGATCCAAGTATGCCCTTTAAAGTCTCCATAAGCCAGCATAATCATGCCAAAGGATCCAAATATGCTCTTGAAGGTTTCAAAATTTGCATAAGGATCACCCAAAAAATCCCAACAGTCACATGGAGGAAAGCCCTTAAAAGGGTTGAAAAACACTATCGGGAGGCTAAAACACCTTCAAATAGTAAAAGAAAACCAAGTATCGTAGGCTTGAGCATGGAAATGCACAACAGCCATTAGATCTGGCTGATCAATGGCCTAGATCTAACAGCAAATCGTAATCAGTGGGAACATATGTTGTGTTATATGAAAATACCTCTGGCAGGAGTGACATATGATTGAGATTTATGGCATCGCTATATCGGATCAGTGATCACCATGGGGTGGAGCCTATGCATATGTATATGCGTGACCTGATAAAACCTGGATCTGATGGGTTTTGGAATAGAAATGTATATATTTCGAGGTCCACGTCAAAGCTATTTTCAGTGCATTTTCAATGTATTTCGTTATATAATGAAAATACAAAGGGGGCCTTGGGTAGCTTCAATGCAATAAATCTCGAACCTGAAAGGGATTAGAAATGATATACATAAGGTTTGAAGTCCAAGGGAAGCCATTTCTCATGTAGTTTCACTATTTTTACGTATTCCAGAAAACAAAGAAAACACATAGGGAATAGGTTGAATGCGACTTGTGATAGCAACAAGGCCGGACCCAATGGGTTTTGGAAGCAAAATATATACGATTTCACATCCGCTAAAGCCCATATTTTAATGTTTTTGTGTATTTTCATTGTTTCAACGAAATACAACGGAAGCTTTGGGGCCTTGCGATAGAGATTAATACTGGACCCGATGGGTTTCTAGAATGAATATATATATATATATTATATATTATATATATATATATATATATATATATATATATATTTTCAAGTCCGCCATGACTATTTTTTCATGATTTTTAGTGTTTTTCACGTTATTGTAAAATACAAAGGGAAGCTGGGAATAGGCCATTAGCGACTTGCGATAGTGACCTAGAGGGAAAACCCAATGGGAGAATATGCCATATTTGAGGACTTTTGAAGTTCGAAATGAATAGTGATGGGCAAGATTTATCAGTGTTGTAGCGTTTTCACTATTTATAATAGAAACAGTCACTGTTTACAGTTTAAAGGGAAAAACAAAGGCCCGAAGACCCATTCCACCATATAACAAAGCCCAGGAGATAGTTTTTTGGGAAACAGAGGCCGGAAAAGGAAAGAGAAGGGCCACAACATACTGCAATCTGAAACAAATAAATCATGGTGCATCAATATCAAGAAACAACCAAAAACAATAGAAGTCATTGTGGCCATCTCTGGCAAGAGAGAGCTCCTTACCAGTGCAGGAAAAATATCAGAAAGCAGTTACTCTTCTTTCAGAAGAACAAACCTCTGAAGCCATGCTTTCCTAGAGGGCATCAAAGTTGTTGAAGAGACAGGGAGGATGGATTAAGACACTTCGAGCCCTTGAGAGCTCAGGAGCATTGTAAAGGCCTATAAAAGGCTGAAAACTAGATGTAACAGAGGTTCAACTTCTGGAGATTGTTCCTCCTCTATTCCTTCAAAATTCTCATCTTCATTGTAGCAATATAAGCTTCTTTTGCTATTATATGTTCGATGTCCATTCTCTTTGTTGTTCTATGCTTGCACTTGAATAGGTTATTCAGGTTTTCTTCTATGTCTAATGCCAGATAACTGCCATCTTATCTCTACATTGATAAATTAGATTTTTCAAGTCTCATTTACTTCCTGTAGATGGCCATTCATATGTGTTTATGTATGAAATTTTCTGGTATAGTCATTATTCTCCATCGATCCATTGAATCTATAAATTATTGGGCATTAGTGGTCCAAAGCCTTGTATTGGTGAGAGTGCTCATGCATGTATTGAGTGAGAATAGAGCTAAAATGGTTATCTGGCTTGATCTAAGTCATCATCCATTCCAATAGTTCTGAGAAAAATATTGAAGATTATATGTTACTAGGAATCTTTGCGCTGCAACCTAGGAGAGTTTTCTGGAGTGATAACATAATTGGCTTCATTTCCGGGGAGAGGAAACTGAAGCTCATCTTCCCTGGGAAACGACATAGATCCAACTTTGATGATAGACAAAGTTTGGGCACTTGTTTGGTTGTAATCATCTATCTGGTGACTCTAATAGAGGTTGAACCTCTTGCTGAATCCATTTCATAGTTCTAGCTCAGTTTGTGAGGCATACTCTGAGAAATCCTTAGAAGCTACGAGCTGGCGCAGTACCTAACCGTGAAAAAATTATCTAAGAGAGAAAGGTATTGCAAAAAAGAGCATCAGGTTCAGGTAAACCTAAAAAATCTACTATATCTCTTCAAGAAATGCCTATAATAGAACAAATACATGTTGAGATTATAGCATCTAATACTAGCAGTGAAGAAAAACTCTCAGAGATTCATAAAGATCCTAATCCCTCAGGTTCTCCTTTTGTTGAAGCCGAAAGGAAACCTCACCTCCTATCCATCATAATCCTTTAGTCTTATTAGTCACTCCTTAGCCCTCTATCATTCAGACTGCTAGTACTCTTTTAGCCACCACAACTATGGCAGGTCAACAAGCACCCACCAAAATGGAAAGAACCATAGCTGCTAGGTATGGACCTCTAATACTACCCACTCCTTTGAATGCCATGCCTACTGGAGAATATCAGAAGTATAGGCCTAAGTTCACTGGGACCAAAGATGTTACTACTGAAGAACATCTTGAGTCATTCTATAGCTATGCTGATAAACTAGACATTAGTGAAGATGATGTATCGATGAGAGTCTTTGTCCAAAGCCTAGATGGAGAGGCTAGAAAATGGTTCAGAGAAATATCCCCGAGATCTATAGCAGATATTGAGACTTTACATGATGCATTCCTAAAGCATTGGGGTAACAAGAAAGATCTCCTCTACTACCACCTAAGTTTGGGAACTTAAAGAGGGAAAATAGTGAGTTGCTGTCTAATTTTAACAAGAGCTTTAACTGTATGTACAGCAAGATACCAGCTGAAGTAGAACCCACTACTACCTCTGCTAAACTCACCTATGCCAGTGATTTTGATTCTAACTTCTTCCTAATGTTGAGGGAGAGGCAATGTGCTACTTTGGCTAACATGCACGATGTAGCCTTGGAGGTGGAATCAAACATCATGGCTGTAGATAAGCTCAAGGGAAATGTTGATAGAAGAAGACAGAGGGGCGAGTCTTCATCATCCTCTGATCCTAAAATAGATAAAATGACCAAAATGATAGAGTCGTTGCTGTTGACACTGATTTTGGAGCATGTACTCTTCATATTGAAGAATCCCAGTTGGCCTCCATGCAGCTTAAAAAACCATTTTTCTAAATTGCTAAGGAAGAAGGCCCACAGATTTGGGACATGTTCTTTGATGGGGCTTGCTCTAAGGAAGCTGCAGGGGTAGGTGTAGTCCTTGTGTCCCCCACACAGGAATATATTCATTTATCTTTCAAATTAAACTTTCAGGTCAAAAACAACATAGCAGAGTACAAAGCTTTGATTCTGGGCTTAAGCGCTGCTAAAGAAACAGGCATCAAAGGCCTGAAATTGTTTGGAGATGAAGACCTCATTATTAAGTAGGTAAATAAAACTTTCCAAGAAAAGAATCCAAGGTTGAAAGCATACAGAGATGAGGTATGTTGGCTTAAGGATTCTTTTAATAATTTCAACATTTCTTATATTCTAGGAATGAAGAACTAGCTTGTCGAATCCCTTGCTGTGTCTGCTAGCACATTTATTCCCCTTTGCCTCCTCAATTTACATATGAATTTCAGCTAAAATATAGACCGTCTCTACCTGAGAATGTCAAATATTGAAGAGTTTTTGAAGACGATGAGGAAATTAATAGGTTTTTACAAGTCGTTGAGGAATTTGCTAAAACGCACATTGACCAAGAAAATGAAACCATGGAAGAATGCGACCAGTCCAAGTTAAAAAGCAAGATCAACAGATGAAGAATTGTCCAGCTGCCTAGTAATTATATGCCAAAGGGATTGGTGCCTCTAGAGAAACTGTTCGATGATAACGATGTGCCTTATAAGCCTGCCAGAACAGAAAATGAGTTTGTTGTTCGTAAAAACAATATAGGGAGCTCAACCCATCCGAAATACATAAATCTATCCACTCATTTGTCCTCTGTCTAGAATTCTGAATATTGCGCCGTCATGATGCAATTCACTGATATTTTTTACGGGGAATACAGTGATCTTAAAAATTATGATACAAATATCATACAACATAAGATTCCACTAGAAAATAATACCATCCCTTTTAAGCAGAGGTTAAGACCTATCAGCCCTCTCTTATTGCCTTTGATTGAGAAAGAGAACAAGAAGCTATTGGATGCCAAAATCATAGTTCCCCTAAGATATTCAAAGTGGATAGCTAACCTTGTGGTAGTAAGAAAGAAAAATGGAGAAATCAGGCTTCGTGTTGACTTCAGAAATCTGAACAAGTTCTATGAAAAAGATAACTACCCCTTGCCTAAGATGGAACACTTGTTGCAAAGAGTTTCAGGGGCCAGAGTCATGTCTTTCTTAGATGGATTTTCAGGTTACAATCAGGTTGATGTATATCCAAAAGATTAGGAAAAGACTGCCTTCACTACTCCTTAGGGCACTTTCATGCACTCCAAGATGCCTTTCGGACTGATGAATGCTAGGGCTACTTTTTAGAGGGCCACAGACATAGATTTTGTGGGGGAGAAGGACAAGTTTGTCTTTATTTATCTTGATGACATAAAAATCTTCTCCAGCAGCCACAAAGACCATTTACAACATTTGAAGAAGGTCTTCGTAAAGTGCAGACAGTTTGGAATCTCAGTGAACCCAAAGAAGTCACAGTTTGCTCTAGAAGAAGGCAAACTTCTGGGACATAGTGTTTCTCCTGAAGGTGTGAAGATTGATCCAGCAAGGGTTCAAGCCATTCAGACATTGTCCATCCCAAGGTAAAAAAGGGACATTCAATCCTTATTGGGTAAGATTAACTTTGTATGGAGGTTTATTCCAAACTTTGCAGAGCTAGTAAAGCACATCACTTCCATGCTGAAGAAAGGATCAGAAATAAAATGGACAGATGCTTGAAGAAGCTCTTTTGAAGCAATCAAGCAAGATATCACGGAAGCTCCCACTCTAATTAGTCTAGATTACACTAAGGAGTTTTGTATCTTCTCTTTTGCCTCTTATGATACACTTGTTTCCGTTCTATTCCAGAAAAATGATGAACGCATAGAGCACCCCATGGCCTTTTTTAGCAAAACTATAAGGGATGCTGAAATAAGGTATGACCTCATTCAAAAACAAGCTTATGCTCTCATAAAATCTTTAAAGGCATTTAGAATTTATATTCTGCATTCCAAAGTAGTTGCACATGTACCTTCAGCATCAGTAAAAGATGTCTTAACTCAGCCAAATGTTGATGGAAAGAGAGCTAAATGGATTGCAAAATTCATAGAGTTTAACATAGAGGTGAAGCCCACTAAGCTTGTCAAAGGCCACGGCTTGGCTAAAGTTATGGTTGAAGAAAATTGCAGCTTGTTAGACATAAATTGCATGGGTCTAATTTCAGATGATGAGCAGATAGAGGGAGCAACAGAAGAATAAAAGCAGAATCAGTCTTTGGATAAAAGTCTAGCCACCTGTGAATGGTATTCCAACATAGTTCTTTTTTTGCAAAAGCTAGAAGTCCCTCCAGGGCTTAGCTCAAGTAAATCCCAGGCCATTAAACTCAGATCAACCAAATTCTACATAAATAAAAATTTGCTTTATTAGAAAGACCCATCAGGAATCGTCTTGAGATGTCTAGATAAAGAACAATCTATGGAAGTCATACACGAGTTCCATTATAGCATCTATGGAAGGCATCATTATTAGAGGACCATAGCCCACAAAATCTTGAGGGTTGGGTATTATTGGCCTACTTTGTTCTCTGATGTCTTTTCTTTTGTGAAGGCTTGTGACAAGTGTCAGAGGTTTGCAGGAAGACATCAGCTTAAATCTTTATCCTTGAGACCAGTACATGTCAATGGTTCCTTCCAGCAGTGGGGCTTGGACTTTAAAGGTGAGATCAACCCACATTCTAGTGGCCAACACAAATGGATCTTAGTAGACACTGATTATTTCACCAAGTGGATTGAGGCTATACCCACTAAGTTGGCATCAAGTTGTCATAAAGTTTTTGAATGAGAATATTTTCACTAGATTTGGTTTCCCAACCAAACTAGTCCCTGATAATGCAACAGCTTTCAAGGCAAAAGAATTGGTAGACATGACTAAATCCACGGGCATTCAAGTGGTGCATTCTACCTCATATTATCCTCAAGGAAATGGCTTGGCAGAATCATCTAACAAAAGTCTGGTAAGGGTAATCGAAAAAATTTTAGAGGATAACAAAAAGAGCTGGGATTCCAAGTTGAAGTTTGCACTATGGGATGACAGAGTTACCATCAAAAAGTCCATAGTGAATTCTCCCTTTAAACTAGTTTATGGCACTGATTCTATTTTCCATATCCATTTGATTCTCCTTGTGGCTAAATTCTTGCAAGAAGAACAAGAGGAAGAGAATGACATGGTAAGAAGAATGAATAACCTGGTTGAGAAGTCAAAGGCTCATCAAAAGGCAATCAAAGAAACCTTTGACAGGAAGGCAAAAGTGGACAATTTCCAAGTTGGTTATTGGGTGCTTAAATGGGATGCATTTAAGGAAAAGAGTGGTAATCATAGCAAGTTTGACTCCTTATGGACAGGTCCTTTTGTCATCACTCAAGTTCAGCAGAACAATACATTCATTCTGCACAGTTTGGAAGGAGAAGATACTTTTGGTAGCCCAATAAATGGGCGGTTCTTGAAACTTTATTTCATTTAAGGCTTTAAATCCTTGGTATTGTAAATATGTTTTTCTTTCAGTTTTTATTTCATTCTAAATAGACTCAATGCCTAATGGAACACTAGGAGGAAGATTTGATCTTTTTTTTTTTAGGAAAGGCATTTTTCTGCAGTTCTTGAAACCTCACAGGGAGGCTTTCATCCCTAGAAGGAGCCAGTGTTAGCCTTGTGGACAAGCGGTCCAAAAATGGATCCAAGTATGCCCTTTAAAGTCTCCATAAGCCAGCATAATCATGCCAAAGGATCCAAATATGCTCTTGAAGGCTTCGAAATTTGCATGAGGATCACTCAAAAAATCCTAATAGTCGCATTGAGGAAAGCCTTGAAAAGGGCAAAAAAACACTATCAGGAGGCTAAAACACCTTAAAACAGTAAAAAAAACCAAGTATCACATGCTTGAACATGGAAATCCACAACAACCATTAGATATGGCTGATCAACGACCCAGATCTAACGGAAAATCGCAATCGACAGTCGCAATCGGTGGGAACATACATCATGTTATATGGAAAGACCTCAAGCGAGAGCGACATGCGATTGCGATTTATTGCATCGCTATATCACATTGACAATCATCATGGGGTGGGGCCTATGCATATGTATATGCGCGACCTGATAAAACCCAGATCCGATGGGTTTTGGAATAGAAATGTATATATTTTCAGGTCCGCGCCAAATCTATTTTCAGTGCATTTTTAATGTATTTTGTTATACAACAAAAATACAAAGGGGCCTTGGGCAGTGCCGATGCGATAAAGTCTGAACCTAAAAGGGTTCAGGAATGAAATATATAAGGTTTGAAGTCTAGGGGAAGCCATTTCTCATGTAGTTCCAAAATACAAAGAAAACACATAGGGAACAGGCCGAGTGCAACTTGCGATAGAAGCAAGGCTGAACCCGATGGGTTTCGGAAGAAAAATATATATGATTTCAGGTCCGCTAAAGCCCATATTTTAATGCTTTTGTGTATTTTCGTTATTTCAATGAAATAAAAAAGGAAGCCTTGGGGCCTTGTGATAGCGATGAATCCCGGACCCTGATGGGTTCCGAAAATATATATATATATTATATAATATATAAAAATATATATATATATATATATATATATAGTCAAGTCCTCCACGACCATTTTTTTCATGATTTTTAGTGTTTTTCACCTTATTGCAAAATACAAAGGGAAGCTGGGAACAAGCCATCAGTGACTTGCGATAGTGACCCAAAGGGCGGACCCGATGGGAGAATAGGACATATATGAGGACTTTTGAAGTCTGAAATGAACAGTTATGGGCAAGATTTATCAGTGTTGCAGCGTTTTTGTTGTTTATAACAGAAGTAATCACTGTTTGTAGTTTAAAGGGAAAAACAAAGGCCCAAAGACCCATTCCACCATATAATAGAGCCCAGAAGGCAGTTTGTCGAGAAACAGAGGCTGGAAAAGGAAGGAGAAGGGCCATAGCACACCGCAGACTGAAATAGATACATCACGGTGCATCAACAACATGACATAGTTGAAAACATTGGAAGTGATTGTGGGTATCTCTAGCAAGAGAGAGCTTCCTGCTAGCACAACCAAAATATTAGAAAGCAGTTACTCTTCTATCAAAAGAAGAAGCCTCTGAAGCCATGCTTGCCGAGAGGGCATCAAAGTTGTTGAAGAGACAGGGAGGATGGATTAAGACACTCCGAGCCTTTGAGACATTAGGAGCATTGTAAAGGCCTATAAAAGGCTGAGAACTAGATGTAACAGAGGTTCAACTTCTAGAGATTGTTCCTCCTCTGTTCCTTCAAACTTCTCATCTTCATTCTAGCAATATAAGATTCTTTTGCTATTATATTTTCAATGTCCATTCTCTTTGTTGAACTATGCTTGCACTTGAATAGGTTATTCAGGTTTTCTGCTGTGTCTAATGCCAGATAACTGTCATCTTATCTCTGCATTGATAAATTAGATTTTACAAGTCTCATTTACTTCCTATAGCTGGCCATTCATATGTGTTTATGTATGAAAACTGTTGGTACAATCAATATTCTCCATCTATCCATTAAATCTATAAATTATTGAGCATTAGTGGTCTAAAGCCTTGTATTGGTGAGAGTGTTCATGCATGTATTAAGTGAGAATAGAGCTGAAATGGTTATCTGACTTGATCCAAACCATCATCCATTCCAATAGTTCTGAGAACAATATTGAAGATTAGATGTTACCAGGCATCTTCGAGCTGCAACCTAGGAGAGTTTCCTAGAGTGACAATAGGCCCATCGCAAGCTTCGCCCACTCTGATATGGGTTGTAAGGGAAAACACCTTCAAGCTCAAAATTCCACCCTTTGTTGGCCTGCACCCAGTATTCAATGTGGATCGATTGTGACCATAATTTCCCCCATTGTTGGAGACATTTGAAGTTGCTAGGCAGTTGACACCAATAGGTCTCAACCCAATTTGCATCGAACACACCACAACTAACAAGATCATGGACACACATATCAATAACACTCGCCAGCATAGGATCTCATTATATAGAGTTGTTAATGAAGGCCAACTCCTTCACCAGGGAAAGTGGTTCACCAAGGACCAGGTTCAACAGAAATTTCCTCACCTCATGGAGGCACTGCACGCAATGGGGACCATTTCTTCCTAATGTGGAAGGACTGATCTATGTGGATATTGGTGGCCACCCACCTATTCCACCTAGGAATCCAGTCAGTTTTGCAAGTTTTCTTGATTATAGCAGCATCTACTATTTTTATCAGTTTTTCGGGTCCTCAACTTCCAGAGCTATTTTTACCTTCTAAAAAGTGTTGTTTTGAGGCTTGTAGTAGGCCGATAGAGATAGTCAAGGGTTCCATAGTCATAGCCAGGGGTCTACCACAAATCATGTAGTACTCAGAGAGATATTTCCAATAAGGTATTGTTGAGTCCCAAAACTGCATCTTTCCTACACCTTTTTCTAGCTTCTTCCCATTCATCTGAACCTCTTAAGTCATCAATATCATTGCATATTAGTTAAAAAATGGCATTTAAAGTGGTTTCTTGACTATGTGTTTGTGTTGCTATTTGAACTAGATTTTTGTTTATAAGCTGTGAAATCTTGTCAGTTTCCACAGCTAGCCCAACTTTCCACAACTATTTTGTCAAAGTCTATATTGCAGGTGTCTTCAGGTGAATCGAGCCACATGGGTAAGTTGCAAACGACGTGGACATGGACCGAGTCCTATTGGCTCAGTCGAATTCATCAGAAGAGGCCATAGTCAATGGTGGGAAAAGCGGTGGTCAACTTAAGAGTCCTATGGTGATAAAAATTTGTTTTTAACCACGTGAAGCTTTGTGTGGTTGTTCCTAGATCTCAGGAGACAATTTAACACCTGTGAATTGCTCCATGAACTGGATCCAACAGCCACCCTCCAAAGATTGAATCTTCACGACATCCATCATGCTAAATCTTGGGATGTGGTTTTTTACGTGCCTTTTATCAATGCAAAATGTAGGAAAACACTTATGTCATCCTTTGTATAAATAATGCGTTCTCATACGCATATTAGTTAGCTTTTTGGTAATGTAATTCTGACTGTAAACGAACCCACTGTGCCGTAACTTTATCTCTGTGTTATGACTGCATTTTAATACATGAGAAGACTCTATTTCTGAGCTCAATTCATGGTTGATCGTTGATTGTCTGAGGATTGTGCAGAGGGCCCCTGCACAAGCCGAGGTCTTGTTTATTACTCTAGAATTTCATGCTTTATTTCTTTATGTTCCTTATGCCATAATCATTCACTTGTATATATATCACATTTCTTATGGTATTAACGTTTGATAGTTGTCCATAGCTTTTCACATTTATATGTTGTTAACTGATCAGTGCTTTTGTTTCAGATTACAATAGGTAGCCCGGGCATTTGCACATAGTTTTCTAATGACTAATGACATGGAATTATTCTTGTCCTTCTGCTGATTCATTTCCTTTAATTTTTTTCCAGCACTGTGTATTTATTTCAGTTTTGCTCATTTACTTTTCTGCAAGATAGATATTAAATTACTCATATCATTTTTAGTTACCTCCTAAAGCCAGAGCGAGTCTAATGGTGAGGAATTGAAGTATGAATTTATAGTTTGATATTAGTTTATTTTTCTGCAAGTTAGTTATTGAATTGATCATGTCCTTCTTAGTTACCTCCTAAAGCCAGAGCAAGTCGAATGGTGAGCGATTGAAGTATGAATGCGTAGTTTGATATTAGTTTATTTTTCTGCAAGTTAGTTATTGAATTGCTCATGTCATTCTCAGTTACCTCCTAAAGCCAGAGCGAGTCGAATGGTGAGGGATTGAAGTATGAGTGTTTAGTTTGATATTAATTTTATTTTCTGCAAATTAGATATCAGATTTCTCAAGTTGTTTATGGTTACTTCCTAAAGCCAGAGCGAGTTGAATGGTGAGGGGTCAGAATATGATTTGATGTAATGTGATTTTAGTTTACTTTGCTTGCAATTCTTGGATTTCTTTGAGTTTAGTTTTTCTTATATTTTCATGGTAGCAAGGATAATGGGTTTCATGATCACTATCTCATTGTTGTTTAATTAGAATAGTGGCACATTTTCACTCTCTTTCAGGAATTAGTTTCATCATTGCATGTTTTAAAAACTTTTTTTAAAAGTTTGAAGTTTTGAAAATCATTTTAAAATACATCATTTCCTTGAACACTTATATCATACTTTTCTTTTAGAATTTCCATCTCACATTAGGGAATTAACAGAAATAAACCCAAAATAAAACAAAAACGATAAAACGATAAAAAAATAAGAAATAGGTTATCTTGCACATATAGTGCGCCGCACTTCAACAGTTTACGACTCCCGGATTGACAATTAATACAACAATTTAGGACACTCTAAATTGACCAAACATTTTGGCACCATTGCCGGGGAAGTGTAACTAGGTAGCCAATTTCCTAAAAAAAAAGACAATAAAAAGAAGGGAAAAATTGATAACTTCTTGAAGTATGCTCTCCTCTTGCACTTAGTGTGATATGGAGGATCATAAACGAGAGTTATTGGTTCAATAATCTCTTAATTATGCTCTCTTATTGCACCCAGTTTGACCTGGAAGATCAGAAAGAGAATTATTAGCCCAACTTAAAAATAAAAAATGACATGCATAGAGTAACAGATTTTAGGGGAAGGTTTATAGCTAGATCCAAGAGTTCGATTTTCACAACTCCATCTTCTTCAAGGCATAAGCAAGATCCACCACCATCTACCCTAGCCTTAAGATTCCTGGAATTCAAGGAGCAGCTGAATTAGAGGATTCTCCTACACCATCTACCAAATCTCAATTAGAGGAAGACCCTTTCTTTACTTCTACAGGAGAGCATATTGTAATTCAAGAAGTAGAATCACCTAAAGAAAGAAAGGAAGAAACTCCCTCTAATCCTCCCTTAATAGAAGAACCAGAGGACTTTGAGGACTCTGAAGAAATTATCATGACAGAGGAAGTAGTAGATGGATTTGGAGGTAGAGGTAGAGGTAGAGGAGGAGGAAACAATGGAAGAGGAAATGAAGGAGGAAGAGGTAACAACGGAGGAAATAGGAATGGGGATAACTCATTTGGATTCCTTATAGCTGATGAGGAAACCCATACAAGAACGAAAAACATTTCACCATCTATCCTCCCAAACTTTCATGGGTTGAGAAGTGAGGATCCCAAAACATTTCTATTTGAGTTTGAGGTCTTGTGTCAAACCTATGATTATATGGAAGACTCTCAAAAACTCAAACTGTTTCCTTCAACATTAAAAGGAGCTACTTTGAAATGGTTCATGGGACTAGCCACTCAGCCTATTAATAGTTGGAATGATATGAAACAAACATTCTTGGATAGATACCTGGACTATTGCATGCCCACCAATCATAAGGATAAGGTATTCAAGATGATGCAAAAAGAAGATGAAAACTTGGAGGACCTACTTGAAAGATTTCAATACAACTTAAAGAGAGAAAAAATGAGTAATCTATATGAGAAAACCTTGAAAGCACTTTTATTGAAAGCTATCAGAGATGAATGGATAGACATTTTAAACATGATGGGAAAGGGAGATATCTCTCAACTTCCACTTCATGACATAGTAGAACTATGTGTCCATCTCTCAAGGGGAAAATCTAAAACTGCAAAGGGCCTAGAGATCCTTCTCTAATTAGAGCAAACAAATCTGCAACCAGTTTAGTAAGTAGGGCAGAGATTGGCAATATGCTTGATGAGTTCAAAACTGATATTTTAGGGAGCCTTAGTGAGCAACTAGACACCCTTAAAATACAAAACAAGCAGAAAGTAGAAGTTTGAGCTTTGGCCATATTTTTTCCAAAATGTAGGAAGAAACATGCTCTAAGGGAATGTCCCTTGGATGCAAAAGTTGTAGAAACATGTATAATTTACTTGGAAAGCCATGAGACCAAGGATTGTCCTTCAATTCCTAGGCTCAAAGTTGTCTTTCAAGAAGATCCAAATTCAGTGGAATCTCTTTGTTTTGTTACAAGGAGACCATGGTAGGGGCAACAAAATCAAGGGTTCAATAATCCTATGAACTTTCAACCCATACCAAATTGGAATCCTTGGCAACAACCTTGGCCCCAATCTCAAAATCCATATCAATCATGGGTACAAGGTATACAAAGTCCTTATGGGATATTTGCTCAATTTTATCAATATCCTCCATCCCTTCCAAATCAACAAGATCCACAACTTCCAAATCAAAGTACACAACTTTCATTACCATTCCCACAACAACAACAAACTCCTCAACAAAATTCTCAACTCTTGCTTCCATTCCAACAAAAATCAAATCAACTACCTTCCCAACCATTGCCAAATCCCAATAATAAAAATCCTCAAAATGCTTACATGGTAGAAGGACAACAATTTCCTACCTATATGATTGTTCCTCTCAATGATGTACAACTCAGGCCTAGTAGAGTTTTAGAAAAACCTTCTATAGATGCTCAAAAGCAAAGTATTTCTGAGGAAGCTTCTCTTGAAGCCAATAAAGGTTTTGAAAAATCTCTTCAAAACCCATACACTCAAAAAGAAAAGGAAAAAGAGTCAACCCCCACAACTCCTATAGTTGAGAAACCTGCATCTTCATCCACACCTCCTTTTCCTGAAAGGTTACAAATTGACAAAGGAGTGGAAAAACAAATCTTGTTGCCTGACTATGATTTCCGAGATGAATTAAAGAATGTATGTATCAAGATTATTTTGCTACAAGCCATTAGAGAGATTCCTATCCTAGCAAAAACAATAAAGGAGTTGAGTCTCAAAAGACCAGAAATGAAACCAAGAGATACAAGAAGAATCCACCTAGTAGGAAAAATTGCAAATATCATGATGGGAAAAATTACCATGCAAAAATATGTACATCCTGGTAGTCCAATTGTCAAGACACATATCAATGGGGTAGAAATTCAAAATACTTTGATTGACTTAGGGGCTGCTATCAACATTATGAGTAGACAGACTATGGAACAGCTAAGACTTCCTAATCTTCTTTTTACACCCACCTTACTGCAACTTTCATATTGATCTATAATCAAACCAGATCGTGTATTAGAAGATAATTCAGTCTCTAGATTCTTGGGAATATCCAGTATATTTCATGATTTTGACTCCCAAGAGTAATCTAGGAGGGCACCCACTCATTTTAGCAAGTCCTTGGCTAGCCACAACTGATGCTTTCATTAGTTGTAGATCTGGGGATATGTACATTTCTGATGGTAATTCGACAAAGAAATTCAAATTGTATCCTCCAGCAAAAGCAATTACAGAAGTAGGAGATAATGAATGGGTCGATGATGAGGACACTATACAACCTGTGTTTACCATTTCTGAAATCAGTGAAGATAGTCAAATTCAGAATATGACCACACACAATTTCAGTTGGATTCTGACATTGAGTATCTATCATCTAGACAAATGTCTCTTTACTCTATGGAAGATTTTGGTAGTTCCGCCATTGAAATTTTTCCAGGTAAAACATTGAATATAGACAAAAACTTGGAAAAATCACAACAGGGAGAACTAACCAAAATCTTACAAAAACATTCTATTGCATTTACATGGGAATATACTGATATGAAAGGTATTGACCCTAAGACTTGTATTCATCACATCTACATTGAGGAAAATAGTAGACCAATCAGACAACCTCAGAGAAGGATGAATCCAAACCTTAGGGAAATAGTGAAAGAAGAGCTCCAAAAACTACTCAATGTAAAATTCATTTATCCAATTTTAGATAGTTGATGGGTTTCTCCTTTGGTTATAGTACCTAGAAAGAATGGTAAATGGAGAGTATGCATTGATTACAGGGAATTGAATAAAGCAACCTTGAAGGATCACTTTCCTCTTCCCTTTATCGATCAGGTATTAGATACACTAGCAGGAAAAAAGTACTTTTCATTCTTGGATGGTTTTAGTGGCTACAATCAAATTCAGGTAGCACCTGAAGATCAAGATAAGACCACATTTAATTGTCCATGGGGAACTTTTGCTTACCGAGTTTTTCCTTTTGGATTATGTAATGCACCTGCAACATTCCAAAGAGGAGTACTAGGAATTTTTTCTGATTTAATCCATTATTACGTAGAGGTTTATATGGATGATTTTACAGTTTATGATGACTCATTTGAAGAAGAATTAGAGAATTTGGAAAAAGTACTTATAAGATGTAAAGAGACAAATCTTTCATTAAGTCATGAAAAATGTTTTATGATGTTTACTGA